>CAUYQG010048330.1:0-16225 GCA_963574415.1 Tarsius wallacei
CGCCCGGCTGATTTTTTGATTTATTGTAGAGATGAGGTCTCGCTTGCCCAGGCGGGTCTCGAACCCGCGGGCTCAGGCAATCCACTCACCTCAGCCTCCCAAAGGCGCGGGATTACAGGCTGAGCCACCGAGCCCAGCTTAATTCAGGCTTTTTATTATTGGTTTTAAAGATATAGAAAACCATTTCTCGCTTATCTGGGCAAAATAAATGGTTGTCTCACAGCTCTTTTCAGGTCTTCTTTATGGGAAGGGGTCAATTCTCATGCTCTTTAATCTCTTCCCAACAGGGTTTATTTTAGGAGTGAGGAGGCCTGGCTTGGCAGCAGTTCATGTGAAAAGTAACAGGACATCTTAAATGACCATAGGTTTTGTATGAGCCAATCAGTATGTTGTGGTAGCCATAAATGCTAATGCAGATAGGTTTCAGCAATGAAAGATCTGACGACATGAATTTTTGCTGTGTCTTATGCATCTAGATCACATCCAGCACATTGTATTCTCGTTGAGGGACTGAAGTTTAGGCTGAACTTTCACATGTAGAAACAAATGACTAGGACAGCAGTGGGTCAGGAAGTCCTGTCATTTGTTGAACAGTTGAAAGAACAGAGGACGTTTTGCTTAGCAGGCATGCTAGAATAGCTGACAGGAATCCACAAATGAAAGAAGGAGTAGATTCATTATGGTTCCTGATGACCTGACTGCATACTTCAGAAAACAACTAGATGGGGTTTCTCTTTGATACTTACACGCACACACACACACACAAAAATATACATACATGTATGTATAAGTGTACGTATATATATACGCACACATATATAAACACATACACACACATATATAAATTATTTCTTTTTTAGCTTAATATGAATGAATATATACGTATGGAGGGAACCCCCCAAAATGTGGAATTTATTTATAAAAAATTGCGTATTCTTAGATGTTTAAACTTCAGTCGCTTTCAAAGTACTCTTCATTTGATACAATACACCTGTTGAGACACTTTTTCCACTGTTCAAAACAGTATTTTGAACTCGCTGATTTTGATGCCTTTTAGTTCTTCTGCTGTTTTTTTTTTTTTTCACCTCTTCCACATCAACAGAACATTTCACTTTGAGGACTTTTTTCACCCAGGGAAACAAAAAAAAAGTCACTCAGGGTGAATAAAGAGGGTGAGGCATGTGGCTTATGCTGCGTTTGGTCAAAAACTGCTGAATACTCAGTGCTGTGTGGGCAGGTGCACTTGTAAATCTCCAATCACGAAATGTGAAAACGTGATGAAAGGCTCTAAAAAAAAAAAAAAAAAAAAATTCACTGAAGCTGAACTCAGCCTCTCACAACAACACTAGCTGGTACACTGATGCCTATGGACTCCTAGAACACTTACCTGGTGTGGGAAGCCTGTACTACAAGAGGTCTGCCCTCCAAGAGATAATTCTGTTTTTTGGGGGGGGGTTCCCCTTATATATATGAATGAATATATAGGGCATGTCCTCAGGTAACATTGTTTCATTTAACATTGTTTTCATTCCCTCTGGGACTACTGTCTGTGTGGAGTCTGCATGTTCTCCCTGTGTCTGAGTGGGTTTTCTTCAGGCCCTCTGGTTTCTTCCCACACCCCAACGACGTCTATGCTAGGTGAATCAGCGAGTCTACGTGCTCCCACTGTGAGTGAATAAAGGCTGTGAGTGTGAGTGCGCCCTGTGATGGGATGGCATCCTATCCAGGGCTGGTTCCTGCCTTTGCCTCCAGCTACCCTCCACCCGGAACTGAAATACTTGGATAAATAATTATCATACTTGTTCTTACTAATCTTTCTTAAATGTATGTATAGTTCATATTTATTTCAGTGTGTAGTATTGTAAGTGTTTTGGTCTTTACTTAGAAGTTCGGTGATATTTTTTAGCCAGAAATACGCCTAGGAACTTTAACTCCTTTGATATCAATTAGCCCAGGGTAAAATTTGCTTCATTGTATGTCATTTTACTTAAAGTCACAGTTTCCAATAACCTATAAACACTGTTAAGTGAGGACTTATTGTATATGAGTGAATATGTATGTATATATATATATATAAGTGATATATGCATATGTCAATAAATATACATGAATATATGCACACGTATATATACATATATAACATATACATACAGTATAGTAAGTGAATAATCCTTAGAATGGAGTAAATTTCTGGTCATTTAAGGTATTTAAGCTAAAGTTAGATGGAGCTCTTCCAAGAGATAGTATCAAATGCATTTCTTCATTGGATTCATTCATTTATTCACTTTTTATGGAGACCTTCCTATGTGCCAGGGACTGTGCTCAGTGATGAGGAGACAGAGAAAAGTACAGTGGGCAAGAGATTGGATTAAAAAACTTTAAAGATTTCCTTATATCTGTGGTTGAGAGAATTGGCTTGATGCTTCGGTGTCCTCCACCCTAAGTGTGGCGCTCTGATTGTGTGTTAACCGCTTTGTGTTTTAAAAACTCTGGTGCATTACTATATGGAGTTATGCTTCATATCATTTTCTGAAATATTATAGGTCTTTAATATCATGTACATGACAACATTTTGTTTCTCTACCTTTGAACACGGGGGTTAAAGTTGAATGTGGAGTCAGCTTTGATGGAATGGTGTGATTTTTCATGGGAAACATTTAATTCCAGGTTAACTTACTAGGTTTTTAAATATTCAAGACTTATCAGAAAGTAGTATGAGAGGAACTGAGTGCTTTTTAAATGTAAGATGATAAGATTTATTAATATTATTGGAAGTTTGTAGTCTGGTTCCAAAGTTACGCTTTTATTTTTTTGAGGGAGGTTATAGTTTCTGTATACTAAAGTATTGAATTTTCAACTTCAATATTTGTAGATTGACCATATATCTGGACTAATTCTACTTCTGCCTGTAGAGATCAGATAGGACCAGGAGACGCGGAGGTGCCAAGAGCAAAGTGTAAAGATTTGAAGGTGATATTGGGGGCTCTGTACATTTTGGTCCATCAGCTAAGGCCAGCTGTTCATTTGTTTCATGTCTAGGTTTGGAATTCACCCAGTTGCAGGCCGAATGCCTGGTCAGCTTAATGTGCTACTAGCTGAGGCTGGGGTGCCATATGATATTGTGTTGGAAATGGATGAGATCAACCACGATTTCCCAGGTAAGTGATGGGGATGACAGTGAAGTTTAAATATTCTTAGTGTGAATAAAGCAGTGCCAGACTTAGGATATAAATTGTGGAATCAGTGAAGACTGACTAGTCAGATGACAAATAACCTGCACATAGTAGGTATGTTATTGAAATTAAGTAAGCAAAAGACAGTATTGAATAAGGTACAAGACATTTGTAAGCAGCATGGGCAAATTTTGCTCCTCTGTGAGGAACTGAAGGAAGATAAAAATCCTGAGGTAGCGCAGAGATGATGAAGACTGGGAATCTGGGCAGACCTGGCCTTTGAATCCAGATTCTGGCTCTCAGTAGCTTGTGTTCTTGAGCTAAAGTACTCCACCTCAGGCTCTTCATTGGCAAAAGTGCTTCTGTTGATAATTAGTGTTTGATTCTTACCAGTGTCTGAGTTTTATTGGTTTCCAGTTGTACTAATGCTATGATCAGTGAAGTTGTTTTCTATTTCCTTTTTTTTAAACACTAGGACTTCACTAGATAAGGTACTATACTATATAGCTGTCGTGGGGTAAATTTTGAATAGTAATGACATTTGGCCCAAGATCATGTTTGTTAAAATCAAACCACTTTCCTCTGGCAAGTATCTACTGTAAACTTAAAAAATACTGTTTATTAGGTAAAAAATAATGAAATTGTGTGTATATCTAGATTCACATGGCATTTTTGGCAATATCTTAAGGTAGTTTATATTATAGTTCTTAAAGAAAGAATTTAGGCCATTTTAATTTTATGTTCCTTTTCAAATCTTACTGTTGCTAAATTATGTGTACCATCAACCAGTTCCAGGAATTATGAGCACAGCTTTAATACAGTACAACTTTTAGACGATTGTCTTTTAGACATCAGATTGCATCGGAAGTGGTCATTTTAAAATTGAAAATGAATCCTGAATCATTCCCCACATCCTTAAAATAAAAAAAATTTAAAAAGAGAAACTTTCTCTTTACAACAATATAGACTGACCTGTTCTTCAGCACCTACCCAATTATTCCCTTAGTTGGGTAATTACTGGAGAAAGTGTAGCACCATCTCTATTAATGCAATTTGTATGCAACATTCAGTACCTATTTTAGTTTTTTGTTCTAGAACTTTGGTAATGAGCAATAATAGACATTTGTATTATAATATTTAAATCATGAAAGGTGGCTGTTCTCCTTGAAACATGTCAACTTCACACTAAAAAAAACAGATGAAAATGAGATGCTAATCTTATAAATTCATGTGACTAGTAAGATTATTGTGAGATAACAAAAGGTAGATCCATTGAGGGGGAAAAGCTTAATGTAGCCTGTAGTCAGGATGGTCAGGTTCAGATGTAGGACCTACTTACTGCTTTTAAGCTGTGTAACATTGAATGAGTTGCCTAACTTCTCTGATAAAGTTCTTTGAACAGTGCCTGTCATAGGAGAGTATCCTGTAAATATTACCTTTTGTTATTGTTGTTATTACAAAGTCAAATCATTATAGTTTGTCTGCAGTAAGTGAAAATGTCTCTTTAAGTTTTATGTTTTCTCTCTTTTTCTTTCCTTTATTATGTAGACACTGATTTGGTCCTTGTAATTGGAGCTAATGACACCGTTAATTCAGCAGCTCAAGAAGATCCCAACTCTATTATTGCAGGCATGCCAGTCCTTGAGGTCTGGAAATCAAAGCAGGTAAAGTTTCAGACTTGTATTTTATTCTGACGATCAAAGGTCACTTAAAATACACACACAGAACTTTCTTTGGTCACTTGATAAGAAATGAGGATATCGTTTAGGAGACCCAAGAGTAAGGGCATGTTTAGGACCCACTTTCCCATATCCAGCTTCTGTCTGTTCTCTGGCCACCAGAGAACCTGAGTAAATGCCCTCATCACAAGTAGAACCAGATGAGACTATGTGGATGGATTAACAAAATCTGTAACCACAGCTGAAAAAAAGAGCTGTGAGCTTTTGGAATGAGTCTGGCTGAACTCCAGATTGAGACCAGTGAAGCAGATGGCTTCTCTCTGGGACAGTGAGTCAGTATCATTGCCTTCATATACCAAAACGAGCATATTTTTTTCTTTTGAAAGGGAATTTGTATGTTGCTATGGAGTGTCTAGCAGAAAGGTGATTTAGAAATCCAAACAATAACATGGCATAAGGAGACAAACTTTGTTCATGCACATTACTTCTGAAAAAAGCTAACTGCTGAATTTTAGAGAATTCAAAGGCTTGCAGATTTTCCTGTGCCCCAGCAGTGAGCATATCTCTTTACCACTCTTGAGTCATGTCTACATTTTAAGAATCATAATAACATAATGTACATTTTTTATTTAATTTTGTTTCTCTTTATTGTAAATATAGGAGTTTAAAACTCAGTCGCTATGATGAATGGTTATGAAATTCACTTGTTCATGTGTGTATGAAGAATTATTGCATCAGTAGTCAATGTTTGAGAGTTTGCAGAGTGCACTACTATACTAGTGCTATATGAAAAATAATACACTTGCACTGCTTGCATTTTTTGATAAATGTCCTAGAAGACTGTAGAAAGGCTTTTCATTTCATTAAGAACTGGTTTGATTTTCAGCAGGACAGCAATCTCCATAGTACATGTCATTGTAAATGTCTATAACACATCAATATAAGGGACTGGCTTACTCCTTTCCATTTTGCTGTGTAGGAGCGTTCTGTTAGTTATTAGCTCTAACCTTTTGAGAAGCTGGATTGTTTTTTGGGCTTTTGTCCTAGAACTTTCTGATACACTTTACTCTAAAGTGGTAGAAAAGAATAATTCCATTTTCCCACTCAACCACATCTGTTTTAGGATTTGTAGTGAAAGTTTATGCACTGTTTGTTTTCTTTAGCACATTCATGGAAAGATGCTTATTTTTCTGACTAGAAAATGTTACACATAGTCTTTATAAGGAAAAAACACTAAGAAGAAAATCACTGTACTCTTATCACTCAGAGATAAATTATGAACATAACTTTTTCTCTAATGGATATAAGATCAAGGGCATACTTTAAAAATTAAAAATACAATGTAAACATTAAAATATTCCTTGTGTGTTTTAAAAGTCTCTGTACTAAAGAATTGGTAGTGGTATGTGCCTTGTTCAGAGGTAGAGAAGGGAAATGTTTGTGTGCATAACAGGTCCCAGGGAGGTCTATTAAATACACTCTTTCATTTAACCTTTGGTTCTTAGGTCGTTGTTATGAAGAGGTCTTTGGGTGTTGGCTATGCTGCAGTGGACAATCCAATCTTCTACAAACCTAACACGGCCATGCTTCTAGGTGATGCCAAGAAGACATGTGATGCACTGCAGGCAAAAGTTAGAGAATCCTATCAGAAGTAAATATTAAAGATCAATCTGCTAGCTAATGAAGCCACATCTTCACTTGTGGGAACAGGCAAATAAAGTATCGGGATACATGGTGATACACATCTGTAGCAAAACTCTTGGAAGAAAAAGAAGATCGAAGAGAGCAAAACAAATACTGTAAAGGGAGATTTTTCAAGAGCAGCAATCCCTTGATTTTAAAAAGGATTGAAATTTCTGAATGTCTTTCTGTTCATATTTGTGTTATGAATCAAAAGTGTTTTATAAAAGGAGAAAGACCAGCATCATTTTAGATGCAGTCCTGTTGGACTTCTTGTGCCTCTTCAGTAACCAGAAATGTTTTAAGAAATTAAGTGTTTAGAATTTCAGGATTTACACTATATATTGGCTCTGAAAAATCTGACACAATGTAAACATTGCAGGCACTTGCATTTATGTTTTTTCAACAAATGTGACTAATTTGAAACTTTTCTGAACTCCAGTTGTCTTTTTGCAATTTAACCAGTTAATTGACCATATCAAAGTGGTTTTAATTTTTTAACCTATACTTAAAATTCTAGATTTCAAGGGTGTATTTTCTCACTACTATTTTAATACATTAAAGAATTAGATAATCTTTCAGCAATGCTCAAAACAAATCATTCGCTTTATATGTTTCACAAGACACCCATGAAACATATAACTTGAAATTAGTATTAGTTGTATTTTTGGAAATTCTATTTCTAATTGGAGATCTCTTTAACTTCAATCAATTTATAATTTGTAGTACTGTATTAAGTGCACTTGAGTGGAATTCAACTATTTGACTAATAAAATGCATTCATCATGTTTGCAAGTGATGTAGCAAGTATCTCTGGTGACAAAAGTCTGAACTAGAATATTTTTACTTGTTATAAACATGAGGGAAAGACCCACTACCATGAAACAGAAGAAATTATTCTTTCTTAACTGTTTGTAAAGATGAATTTTTCTTTTCAAAGCAGAGTGTGTTTTGAGGTCTTATGTAATTGATGACATTTGAGAGAAAAGGTGGCATTTCTTAGCTACCTCTTTGTTCATCTAAGCACCAGTAAAGATCATGTCTTTTCTAATAAAAGTCTATATTTACTTTGTCATTTTGCTACTTTGCCAAAGCTAAGTAGAGGGGAATATGTGATTAATACTTGGAGTATCTGTCTCTTTATATAATTTATTTGGTACTAAGTTTCTTTAAAAAATTATCAACTCATAAAAAATCTCTACACCAGAAAAAGGAATAACAGGTACAATTTTTTTTTAACTATAGTGTTCATGTTTACAGTGCACAGTATCTGCTGGTTTCGTAATTAATTTCTATTTTGCTGTGCCTGAGATAAAGATCTCTCTATGTGTGTGTCTGTGTATGTGTATGTGATGTGTACATGTGCTTAAAAAAAGAAAGACTCCTTTTACATTTTTGAGTGATAAATGCAATTTGTTAATGAATCTTAAGTCACTGGTAATCTCAGGACTGAGTTTTATCAAAAAGTTCTTGTAGAAGAAGGTAAACGTTTGGGTGCGGCCTATAATCCCAGCACTTTGGGAGGCTGAGGTGAGAGGATTGCCTGAGCCCACAGGTTCAAGACCAGCTTGGGCAACTTGGCGAGACCCCATCTCTACAATAAATCAAAAAATGAGCCCAGTGTGGTGGCGCATGCCTGGAGTTCCAGCTACTTGTAAGGCCGAAGTGGAAGGATCGCCTGAGCCCAGCAGGTCGAGGCTGTGGTGGCTGTGAGTGTGCCACTGCACTCCATCCTGGGCAACAGAGTGAGACTCCAAATCAAAAAAAAAAGAAAAAAAGAAAGTAAACATTAACTTTATTCATGCTCTTTTCCTTCTCTCCATGTGGTTTCTCCATGTAGTTGTAGGCATATCTGGAAAGTAGTAATTTGGTTTTTTTTAAAAGATAGTCCTGCATCCTGTTTAAAAATAATCATATTTGGATTTATTAATTTTAATATTTAATTTATATTTATTTAGTATGATCTTATTCTTTGTTATTTGTTAATCCTTTGTCAGCCAATTATGTTAGTTCAATTGAACATTAGTGCTCCATTGGTTTTATTTTACTTTGTTGGTTAAGATATTTAAAATATTTTTGTATGTATAATTCTTTAAATTAATACTCCAAAAGGTTGGTGGACTTGGATTATTAATTTGGCAAATTCTAAAAACAACATAAATGATTTTCATACGTTCTGTTTTATTATTCCTCCTTTTCTGGTAAGTCATACAGCTGCTAGATCTGACTTAAAAAATTTTTTTTAAAGATGTGGGGTACAATTCAGGATTAGGTATATAAGTGGTCATCATACAGGCAAAGTTTGGGCCTCCCTTTGGTCCCCACTTCGCCTGTTTTGAGATCAGGTACTCTTATTTATGCTATGTGTCCTCTCACCTCCCCTGGCAGTGTCCCACTACTGCCAATCCCTTTCTTATAGTATTAATAAATGTCCCTGAGGTTCACTTACAAGTGAGAACATGTGGTACTTAGTTCTTTGTTTCTGTGATAAGATCTGACTTATTTGATTTTTGTATTATTCACTATATCTTTAAAATAATTAACTATAAATAATTTTTAAAAAATCTGTTGCACCCTATAGGCTGTTACAAAAAAATTACCTTTAGGTAATTTTTAATTTTTATCTTTAGGTAATTTTGGAAACGCTAATGTTGATTCATATTTTAGGCCTTACTAACTATCCTTTATTTTCTCTTGCTTTAAATTAGGAGTTAGTGTTTAAATTACTCACCTAAGTAAAACATGTATATAAGTAAATGTATAAGAACTTGTCTCTGTGTATCTATCTGGACAGTTTTCTGGTATATAGACTCTATCATTTTATATGTTCTTTCTAGGAATTAGAATAGAGAGGACTAATAGAGTGAATTTATCTCTTTATGCAGTGACTTTCAGACCTTTACTGAGTCAAGGGATACCAGTTAAGTGTTTGGTAATGAATCTGGAAAGTGAGCCTTGGCATTTCTGATCCCACCTGAGTCATGACACTAACTTTTATATTCTGCTATATCCTGTCATCCAGCACAAATATGGAATATATTATATATCAGTCAGCTTTAGGGTTTAGTTCAATTTATCGGATCCCAAAGCTTTATTCTTAATAATTACTAACCTATAACCTGTATGTTCAGCTAATTTAGGGACAAACTTTCTGGTCCACTAAGGCATGAGTCTTGTGGATTAAAGCATTTTAGTGCTGGGAAGTTGGACAGCTCTTTTGTATAGCTTGGGGAGAGTAGTTTAAATATCTAATTTATAGCCCTTGCCAGTTTTTGAGAAACTTTGCCAACAAATATTATTGGGTCAGAATGGTAAAAACAAAAACAAAACAAAAAACAAACTCCTTTACTCCAGTGGCAGCAACTTGCATAATCCAGCTGCTCTTTAGATTCTCAAAGAAAAGAAGAATTAGGTCAATTAACAAAAAGAGAAAATAAGACCTTTCTAAGTGAAACTTTTGAAGTGTTCATTTAGTAAAGTAACAGAAATGGTCATGTTTGAATTTTGAAGCACTTAGAATTCCTGTTCCTAAGCTTTTATCTCTTAGAAGTTACCTAATATTGGGCTAAGGAATTGAACTGTTTTCTTCACTGTTGAGTGATTAAAGACAATTAGCGTGGTACACATTGTAATTCTGACTGGAAATCTTTTGTATACTGGCGACATAGTGATATATATAATTAGTAATTAGAATGGCCAATAGACTAGTAATTAAAATGGCCAATAGTTGAGACTCTTACATATAATGATTAAGGTAATGATAGGAAAAAATAGACCATAGTAGATGATTAATTTTGGGGAATAATGGGAATCCTATTGGTTAGGTAGAAAAAGCTCAGTTTATGATTATGGAGAACTTTAAAAGTTGGAGCCCTAAGTACTGGGAGATATTAGCTGTCTGTCATATTGATTGTCAAAGCATATGACTGCCTTATCTTATATAAAATATTTGCACTTCATTTTTTTGCTGGAGATTGAGCTCTGCTTTCCAGTTTTTGCCACAGCATATTTGTAAAGAATAATACTAATGGAAAAATTACCTAAATGATATGGAGTAGAGTTTGTCCCTGGATATTTTATATTTTACCCATAGAACAAACCAGACCTTCACAGAGTTGGATACTTGGGCTGTATTGTTTGATTCATTGTGAAAAACAAAGACATGAAGGCACTGGAATGAAGAGAATCAAAGTGATCCCACTTACCTCAGGTGACTGAATTCATTCATACATATGGTGAGGAGAAGTGGTTGTCATGGAGTTTGAGAAGAACTGTGGATGTTAATTTGAAGAATGTAGGTGACAGGATGATGGTGGCTAGTTCTTTTCCTTTACAGTGAACATAAGTGAAAAGGGAAGTGAGACCTCAAAGCAAAGAAGTGGGGTGCTCAAATTTCCCCTATGTAAAGATGAAATATGAAGATCTAAAAATTTTTTTTTCCTCATCCTTCTTCCTGCTGCATTTGGGAAGATGAAAAACACCTAGCAGCAATGTGATATGATGCAGGGAGTAGTAAAAAACTCCTGGAAATGGACCATTTAGAAAATGAAATTCAGGCCATTTAAAAAATTCTCTAACTTCATTTTTGGCTTACTATAGGAAAAGCAGATCTCAGAAATGTCTGCTGTAAGGCACAGAACTAGATTCAGCCAGTGAACTCTTACCTAAACCAGTTCTTTTTTCTGAAACTGATGTTCTAAAAGCCGATTAGTTGTTATCTCTCAGCCCTGTCTTGTCTTTTTGTTTTTTGATTCTCCCAGTTAGGGAGTGTACTTTCCACAAGAGTACAGTGCTTAATACTGACATAGCAGGGTTCATTCTTTCCAGTCCTTGTGAGTCTAGTCCCCTACTGCACATATTGAGGCAGCATCATCAGTGTGGTTGAACTGAAAGGTCATGTCTAAAACTCTCCAGAGAAATGGAAGAATATGAAACTAAATAACTCCTTTGTGCTATGTCAAGAGGGAAATAAATTCTTTCCCGGAGGGATGAAACAGAATTTCATGCCCTTATCTTTAGAATGTTTTGTCACTAGTCTCCAAGTTTAATGGAACACTATGCTTTGGAAATTACTCCTAGAAAGAATCTTTTAAAGCTTTACTGCCTCATAGGAAATTTTGTGCTTGTCAATTATAGCTAACTCTGTGGTTTTTGTCTCATTGGGATATATATGGGCATGGAAGCTTACATAGTTCAGGTCCACACCCTTGTGTCTGATTGAGAATAAATACTTCATTAGCATTGGGTATAGGTATAGCAGCTTGGAAACACGGTCTTTTAAAGATTAGAATTATGGTTCTAAACAGGTCCATAGAACATTCAAATACTATAACAGAAAATCTTATGGAGATACTGTACAAGTAAGGATTTCAGAGTATCTACACTGGCTTTTGTCCTTGTGGTCATATATCTTACCCAGGATATTGTCTGTACAAGCAGCACCAAAGGGTAGATTTTAGTGCTGACCCCAGGATAAGTATTTGGATAGTGACATCACTGTGAAAGGTGTTACTGTTTTATACATAATGAATCACATTTGGTCATGCTCACATTTCTAGAGTATCACCTCTTGATAAATTAAGCACAATTGCATTTTAATATATTTATTCCCATGCAGGGGGTAGGAAGGAGAGAGAGCTTTTATGTATGTTTTGTATTGACTTCTGTTCAGGACTTATTGTTTAGAAGTTCACCTGAGCTCTGTTTCTTCTCTTTTTTTAGATTTTAGATGAAGAGACCCTGTTTTTTTGTTCATTTTAGTAGCTCAACAGGTAAATAATAGTAATAGTAGCTACGAGTTAATGAGTATGCATTTTGTCCTAGACACCATCCTGTGGGTTTCAGCGCATCCTACAATAGAAAATAGCTGAGTGGGACTTAGAAATGAGATCTGGCTGAAGGTGAAGTTCACTTAACCACTCAGTTGACCGTCTGTTAAAAATAAAAGAAAGGATATAAGTCACGAAAGGGAAAAATCTCAGTTAAATTTTTATTAAGAAGTTGCCATCTATTTATAAAATGGCAGAAAGAATTGTTACCAACTTTGTAGAGAAAAATGAGTGCCTGCTGTTTTTATATGGCACTATGGAAGTTGCTGATTAGACAGTCGTGATTTGCATTTGCACCCATCCTCTCTGTAAGCAGCTATTGCCATTTTTGCCTCCTACACAAAAGCCTAAATTCTGAGAATGCTTCCTTCTTACGAGGAGAAAAAAGGAGACTTTAGAGCAGACCCTTCTTCACCTTTCTGGGTTTTGCTTTCCAGGACTACCTGTTTCATCTTGCTTGCTTTGACCCCTGACACTTTCCTACCTCACAGCCAGTCAAGTAAAAGCTTTCTGCTGTGGATTTTTCATCTCTCACAGGCCACAAACTTGAATGTGCAGAAATGACTTTACTTTTCTGTAACTGAAGTCAAGTCCTCTCTGAGCCCCTGTTTTTCCCTGGTGATAGAAATTTGACCTTAATTCACAGTGTTGCCTTCTCCTGCTTCTACTCCTGGGGTCACATCTTCATTCAGAGGCAAAGAGGGTGGGGCCCAAGGTATACAATGCAATGTCACAGTTTGGTTGAGTCAGTCGTGTCCTTGGTCTTCATCTATCCGATCTGGCATTGCTGAGACATATAGTGTCCTATCTAGTTTTGGTGACTGATATCTTTGCATACTGACATCCTCCAATTCTTCTTTGGTCTGAACAAAATCGAAGTTACAAGATGTTTAAAGTAACGTGAAATGGGAAGGAAGAAATATCCAAGGTGGAGGGTTTGATGATCTCAACATATTCTGGCAAATTTATCCTATTACTACAATTTATATTTGGGATGAAATTTTTAAAAGACTTGGTAGGAGAAAGGTATATTAGTGTTATTTACACACATACACACACACACACACACAGTAGTAAACACTCTATTTAAGTAATTTGTAATTGCATTGATCCAAATTCTTCAAGCAAAAGCATTTTAAGGAGTCTCATTTCTTGAGACTAACTAAATTGCTTCAGGAAACTGTACTTTTAGAAATTCAGTGAGGGCCGGGCGCGGTGGCTCAGCCTGTAATCCCAGCATTTTGGGAGGCCACTGCAAGAGGATTGCCTGAGCCCATGGGTTCAAGACCAGCCCGGGCAACTTGGTGAGACCTCGTCTCTACAATAAATTACAAAAACTAGCCAGACGTGGTGGCGTGTGTCTGTAGTTCCAGCTACTTGGAAGGCCGAGGCGGAAGGATCACCTAAGTCCAGCAGGTGGAGGCTGCTTGGGGCGACAAGGGTGAGACTCCAACTCAAAAAAAAAAAAAAAATTCAGTGAGACATTGAGTTGTTTTGGGGAAGTTTTTTGTTTGTTCTGTTTTGCTTTTCCCACTGCCCTATAAAGAATAAAAAGTGTTTTACCTAATTTCTATTAGTTATCAGCAATGCTTTGGTATTAAATATACAGCCAAAAGTTTAAAAGAATCATTAATTCATAGTTGAAAGCACATTTAAAACAAAGAAAGGTCAAAGCACAGCACTTGCTAATTACTCTGTTTTTACAAACACAAGTTAGCATTTCTAGCTCATCTAATTTTTTTGTACTGAGGTACTACTCAGGAAACCTTTTTAAAAACAATGATTTCTGTGTATGTTATTAATTGTAATTTTTACTAGAGAAATTGGAGCACAAAACATCACAATTTTCCCATAATTACCTTCTGGCAGCTGGAACAGCAAGAATCAAGTCTTCTGCCAATTAGCTATATTTTCTTCTTAAATTACAAGTGTTTGGTCACATTTACTGAAATGTCATGGTTCCTAATTTATGTGTAAGGTTTCTGCTTTTCTGGGATAATTTTTTTTTCCTACAGAAATAAAGGAAGTTGAGCAAAACAGAACAAAGAAGATAAACATGTGTAAAATTGCCATCATTAATATTTTCGTACCACAACCTGAGCGTGAAATCAGACTAGACTGCAGGGAGAACATGGGGCAACAGCAACCAGCATGCCATGTGCCTATGGGAAGAGTGGGTTTGTGCAGGTGGAACACAGTTTGGGAAGAGTGAAGTGGTTGTAGATGAGCATGGGGAAACTCTCATTTTCCGTGAGATGAGGAGAAAAAAAATCTTTGGTGATAGTGTGTGCGCACATACAGAGGAAAGCTGATATAATTTTCAAAAATCCCAAGAACACTTATACCTGTAAATGTAAATTAATCCTTTTTTGACTCTGGGCTTGAACAGATGACTTGCTTTGGCCCATAGGACATTAGCAAGTGACATGCAAACCAAGGCTTGATAATAACTTATGTATTGGGGCTTGGCTATTTGGAAAGTGCCTTCTTGGATGCCAATTGCCATGTTGTAAAGAAGCTTGGGCTGAATTATGAGAGGCAACATGGAGTCTTGGAGGATTGGGATTGTCTTGGGCATACCAGCAAAAGGCACTTGCATGAGCCAACACACATGAAGCAGGAGATCCAACAGCTGAACTCTGTCAGAATTCCTGAAAAACAGAAGTCCAAGAAATAAGAACTTGTTGCTGGGGGGAGGTTTTTTATACAGGTATGGAAGACTGAAGTAAGCCATGTCAGAGCCTTCACAATAAACTTGGTCTTTCTTTTTAGAAAAAAACTCCTCAAAACTATTAACTTAGTTCTGTCTATTCCTTTTAAAAAACCTTTTCCTTAGTTTCCTTCTTATTATTTCCACTTCCTCTTTCCCATGGAAGTGTGTATGGTTGGTCCTGTAGGCAGTGTGAGTTGGGAGACACTGGCAAGCCAAGCTCTGCTTACCTCAGAATATTTTCCTTATCAGCCTGTCCTAGAACTTGAAACTTCAACATTTTATGAATAATGTTTTTCCCCTACACTATGAATTTCCATCTTCGTGAATGTACATGTGTCTATCCCTGGGCGTATAACACTATTCTTTGTCATTCACAGTTGAGCCAAGATTAGTTTGTTAGTTTGCTTTCCTAGGAAACAGCTGGCTGACAGGGACTGCATACAGGGAGGCCTTGCCTACACATTGACTTCTGCCTGCCTCTTGTTTCTTTATCTAGTTAACTCCTGCTATTCTTTCAGCTCTTGACTCCATTAATACTTTCCAGGGGAAGTGGTTTCTGAACCCCGTGATTAAATCAGTTTTCCTGTCATAGGCTCTCCTAGTACCAAATATGTCGGCTTAGAACACGTCTTGCAGTGGCAATTCAACCTTTTCTAATTTTACTACATATATGTTCCCTGGAACTATCAGTTACAAGGGAACAGAGATTTTGTATCTTTTGCCCTCCCCCATAGTATTTTCAATACTTTACATATACTCTGGCACATGAAATGTACTCAGTATTTGTTAAGTGAATGATTAGATGAATGAACTGAGATGATGAACAATTAAAGTCTCTCCTTTACCTTCTTGCTTTAGAAATTCTAATGCCTGGATTTGGAGTTTTATTACTACTGGGGGCAAAAAAGTAGGCCCTTGGCATTCTAAAAGCTCTATGAGATGTTTCAAGGGGGGAAATTAAAGCTAAAAGTGCTATGCTAAAACTAAGACCAATGTGGACTCCCTTACAATGCCTGATACATTTCAACTCCTTTTTTTTTTTTTTTTTTTTTGAGTTGGAGTCTCACTCTGTCACCCAGACTGGAGTGCAGTGGCCGCTCCCGGCCACCGCAGCCTCGACCTGCTGGGCTCCGGCGATCCTTCCGCCTTAGC
>CAUYQG010048333.1:0-11664 GCA_963574415.1 Tarsius wallacei
GTTCTCACTCCTAAGCGGACCTTGAACAATTTTAATGCTATAAGGAAGGGATTGGCAGTAGTGGGAAACTGTCAGGGGAGGGAGGGGCACCCCTCATCAACAAGGGCACCTGCATAATCAACGTTTGTATACCTAACCCTGAATTGTACCCCACAGCTTTATAATAAAAAAAAGAGAAGACAATAATAAAATAAAATAATGCACTGTGTAAAACTGAAGAAAAAGTCCCAGTTGGTAGAGAAATGAGACAGATTAGACCAACAACTGCAGTCTGATAAGCTAGGGTTCCTAAAGCAGTCAAACCAAGCCAAAACACACAAAAAACAATAAAATCTGCCCTGGAAGTCAAGAACGCTGCCAGAAGTAAGTGTGCTGGACCTAAAAGTCAAATCGAAGTTACCAGGCAGACTGGGAAGAGAAGGTTTTCCAGACAAAGAAAAACATGTACAGACGAGCACAGGCGTGAAAGAACACAGTGTGTTCCAGGTGGGGAAGGTAACTTGGTGCTGCTAGAATCAGGGTCTAGGGAGAAATACAGGATGGGCAGGAAAAGCGGGAAAATAGATTACAGGGAGATTTTTGAAAGTCTTTGTATGCCGATCTGAGAAGTTTGGACGTCCAACTACATGTAGTCAGGAACAACTAAGGGATCACCTGCCAGATTTGTCTGCCCTTTTTTACTGTTTTTTTTTTTTTTAATTTTTCTTATCTCCACCACACCATCTGCCTGGTAACCATGGAAATGTCTATGTTATTAGAACGGAACCCTCCCCCTCCCCCTCCCAGGTCTGGCCACATTTAATCGATGGTAAACTTTTCTGGGGATTTTGGAAGTGTAGTTTAGAAAGACTGGGCTCCTTATGTTTTTATTTCTTTTTATTTTAAGGGCTATCTTTAAATGCCCCTGGGAAATGCAAAAACTGGGGTTTTTCCATAATCTTGTGACCAAGAAAAGGTGGAGAATGTGACAACATTTGAGGGTTTGGTTCCATTTATTCCTGAGGCCTAATTCCTTTCGAGTTTCAGGATTCCACGCCATAACACAAGATCCTTAAAATGGATTCTTCAGTCAGACACGGTGGCTCACGCCTGTAATCGCAGCACCTCGGGAGGCAGAGGCGAGAGGATTGCCTGAGCCCAGGGATTCGAGACCAGCCTGGGCAATTTGTTGAGACCTCGTCTCTACAATACATCAAAAAACTAGCCAGGTGTGGTGGTACACACCTGTGGTTACAGCTCCTTGGAAGGCTGAGGCGGAAGGATAGCCTGAGCCCAGCAGGTCGAGGCTGCAGTTGCTGTGGGCATGCAACTGCACTCCAGCCTGGGCGACTGAGACTCCAACTCAAAACAAACAAAAAAGGATTCTTCTCCTTGTTTCAGCCACTGCCAGTTGTGTTTCTGACACCTTAATCTCCCTGGACACATACAGAACCCATGACTGGGGAGCTGAAATGCAAAATCGCTGTCCACTCTTCAGACTGATTCTTGGGTCACTCTTTCTGTCACTGAGCCTCACTACCTGTGTATCCTGTACCTGTTCAAACTCAGCTTGCTTTGCAGATGACCATTTTCTGTAGCAAGATGATATTTTTGTAGCAGCATACCCTTACATTCTGGCCCCCACCCCCATTCAAACTCAAACAGAGACATCAGGAGGGCGGATAGCAAAGAAGTCAAAATCTCGCTTTTGCATTTCAAACTAGGCTTTAAAGCTGATGGCAGAGGCAATAATTTGTGAAAAGAGTTGGGAATTTCATAGCCTGGTTTCTGAGTATTAGACCTCAGAAACCTGAATGACCTAGGGCACAAAGCTTAGGACTAAGACAAAAGATTATAAAGAGCATGCTGATGGAAGAGTCCATTTTCCCCACCTTCCATGGAGATGGGGCCATAGGGTAGGACGAGCTGTAGGTATCTTTCTTTGTAGAAGAGCCTAGAGGAGTCTGGCTAAATCCCCAAGCTTCTTCCTAGTGAGGCATGGCATTTTGGAACAGCAGGCTGCTTCTCCTGTGCAGCCAGAAGGAATGCAA
The DNA here is from genome assembly GCA_963574415.1 of Tarsius wallacei. NCBI lineage: Eukaryota > Metazoa > Chordata > Mammalia > Primates > Tarsiidae > Tarsius > Tarsius wallacei. The sequence continues at coordinate 2,031 of CAUYQG010048333.1, forward strand.
ATATGGCATCAAGGTCCAGGAAACTTGAGGAGACCCGGCAATCAGAATTACAAGGGACTTATGCCAGGAATATATTGTTTTTAAACGACTCCTTAAACTCAACAGCAAAAAATCACCCAATTAAACATGGACAAATGGCCAGGCTCGGTGGCTCAGCCTGTCGTCCCAGCGCTTTGGGAGGCAGAGGCGAGTGGATTGCCTGAGTTTGCGAGACAAAGGACTAACATTCCCTAATCTACAAAGAGCTCAAACAAATCAGCAAGAAAAGAAATTCATTAAAAAGTGGACAAGTGACATGAGTAGACATCTCTCAAAAGAAGATACACAAATGGCCAACAAACATATGAAAAAATGCTCCATCATCATCAGGGAAATGCAAATTAAAACCACAATGAGATACCACTTTACCCCAGTCATAACGGCCATAATTTAAAAATCAGCAACAACAGAAATAGACATTGGCATGGATGAGGTAAAAAGAGAATGCTTATATGCTACTGATAGGAATGTAAACTGGGATAACCTCTACGGAAATCAGCAAGGCAATTTCTCAAAGAACGAAAGTAGATCTGCCATTGGATCCAGCAATCCCACCACTTGGTAGCTACCCAAAGGAAGAGAGGTTTTTAAACAGAAAAGACACCTGCACCTGCAGGTTTATAGCAGCACAATTTGCTATTGCAAGGATGTGGAATTAACCTAAATGTCCATTGACCAATCAGTGGATAATGCAAATGTGGTATGTATATATATATGTGTGTGTTTGTGTGTGTGTGTGTGTGTGTGTTTACATACCCCATGGAATACTATTCAGCCATAAGAAAGAACAAAATAATGACTTTTGCAGCAACTTGGATGGAATTTAGACCATTATCCTAAGTGAAGTGGCACAGGAAAGGAAAAGAAAATACAGTATCATAGGCTCTCACTTATAAATAGTAGCTAAGCTAACTGTCTGCAAAGTCATATAGAATTATGTGAAGGACATTAGAGACTCAGAAGGGAGAGAATGAGAAGGGGGAGGAGAAATTAAAAATTGCCTGTTAGCCGGGCTCTGTGGCCTGGCCTGTCATTCCACGCTTTGGGAGGCCGAGGTGAGTGAGTGCCTGAGCCCGCCTGGGCAACTTGGCAAGACCTCATCTCTACAACACATCAAAAAATCAGCAGGGCGTGGTGGTGCATGCCTGCTACTTGGAAGGCTGAGGCGGAAGGATCACCGGAGCCCAGCAGGTCGAGGCTCCAGTCTGGGCGACAGAGTGAGACTCCAACTCAAAAAAATAAATAAATAAATAAATAAATAAAATAAAAATAAATAAAAAGTGTAAGAACAGAAAAAGATATATCCTGCAAAGAGCAATCATAAGAAAAGGAGACAAGCTATACTAATATCACACAAAATAGACCTAAAAAAAAAGTGTTTCTTCAGATAAAGAAGGCATTTTTATAATGATAAAAGGGTCAACTCATCGGGAAAATATAGCAATTATAAATATATATGCCTCTAACAACAGAGCACCAAAATACATGAAGCAAAAACCAACAGAAATAATTAGAAATAGATAACCTACAACAGTGGATGGATCTTCAATAGTCCACTTTTATCTTATTGTATTTCATTCAGACTCTCACTCTCTGTCACCCAGGCTGGAGTGCAGTGGCATGCTCATGGGCACTGCAGTCTTGACCAGCTGGGTTCAGGCAGTCTTTCCTCCTCAACCTTCCAAGAAGCCAGAACTACAGGCATGTGGCACCATGCCCAGCTAACTTTTTATTTATTGTAGAGATGAGGCCTTGCCAAGTTGCCTAGGCTGGTCTCGAACCCCTGGACTCAGGTAATCCTCTCGCCTCCACCTCCCAAAGTGCTGGGATTACAGGCATGAGCCACCGTGCCCAGCAATAGTCCACTTTTAATAATGGATAGAACAACTGGGCAGAAAATTAGCAAAGAAACAAAAGACTTAAACACATTATAAACCAACAGACCTAACAAACATTTCTAGAACACTCCACCTAAAAACAGCAAACTATACCTTTTTCCCCAGGTGCATATGGAACCCTCTCCAAAATACAATATGTGTTGGCCATCCAATAAACCTCAATACATTTAAAATAATAAAAAACAGCTGGGCATGGCAGTGTGTACCTGTAGTCCCAACTGCTTGGGAGGCTGACGTAGGAGGATTTCTTGAGCCCAAGAGTTCAGGGCTGTAGTATACTATGATCATACCTGCAAAGAGTCAGCACTCCAACCTGTGCAATGTAGTGATACTCCATATCTTTTAAAAAGAGATGACGGGGAACAGAGAGGAAAGAATATAAATAGTGTAAAGTCTGTTCTCTGTCCATGAAAAATGAGAATTAGAAATGAATTGAAAAAATGAAATTAGAAATCAATAGGAGAGAAATTTTGGAAATCCAGAAGTATGAAAATTTAAATAATATTCCTAAATAATCAATGGGTCCAAAAAGAAATCAAATTGGAAAATACTTTGAGATAAATGAAAATGAAGACACCACATATTAAAGCTTATGAGATATTGCTAAAGCAGTACTTAGAGGAAAACTTACAGCTGTCAATGCCTATTTAAAAAAGAAGAACATTCTCAAACCAATAAACTATTACCTTAAGACACTGGGGAAAAAAAACTTAGCTTAAGGCAAGGAGAAGGAAGGAAATAATAGAGATTAGAGCAAAAATTAATGAGATAAAGACTACAATTAAAACAACAGAGAAAGTTGCGAAACCAAATGCTACCTTTGGCTAGATTGAGAAAAAGGCGGAAGAATCAAATTACAAGAATCAGAAATTACACCATTGTATTATGTGGTTTGTGGCGAGGGAGCGAAGCAGGGAGGGAAAATTACAACATCGTGATTGACCTGAGCAAAGAATTTATGGCTAAAGCCCAAAAGCAAATGCAACAAAAGCAAAAATAAATAAATGGGACTTCATTAAACTCGAAAGCTTCTGCACGGCAAGAGAAATAATCGGCAGAACAGACAACCTACCGAATGGAAGAAGATATTCACAAACTACACATCTGACAAAGGACTAATATCCAGAAGCTATAAAGAACTCAAATCAACCACACTGAGATACCACCTAACTCCAGTCGGGATGGCCATCATCGATAACACAAAAAACAACAGATGCTGGAGAGGGTGTGGGGAAAAGGGAACACTTCTACACTGCTGGTGGGAGTGTAAACTAGTACAGCCTCTGTGGAAAACAGTGTGGAGATTCCTAAAAGTTCTAAGACCTTTCATATGACCCCACAATCCCACTACTGGGAATATACCTGGAGAAACTCAAATCACTCTATGAAAAAGATATCTGGCTAGCCAAGGTGACTCGAGTCTATAATCCAAGCACTTGGGGAGGCCAAGGCAAGAGGATTGCCTGAGTTCAGGGGTTCGAGACCAGCCTGGGCAACATGGCGAGACCTTGTCTCTACAATAAATCAAAAAATTAGCCGGGCATGGTGGTGCATGCCTGTAGTTCCAGCTACTTGGAAGGCTGAGGCAGAAGGATCACCTGAGTCCAGCAGGTCGAGACTGCGGTGGCCATGAGCATGCCACTGCACTCCAGCCTGGGCGACAGGGTAAGATTCCAACTCAAAAAGAAAAGAAAAAGATATCTGCACACGCATGTTTATTGCAGCATTATTCACAATAGCAAAAACATGAAACCAACCATGCTGCCCATAGAAAGCGGACTGGATTTTTTAAAAAATGTGGTACATACACCCAATGGAATATTACACAGACATAAAAATGACAAAATTATGAACTTTGCAGCAACTTGGATGGATTTAGAGTCTATAATACTCAATGATCAATCACAGAAGCAAAGAACTGAGTACTACATGTTCTCACTCATAAGCTGAACAATTATCATAATACTACAAGAAAGGGATTGGCAATAGTGGGAAACTGTCAGGGGAGAGGGGGACAAGCTTTATCAATAAGGGTACCTGATTTCAAAACAGGTGAAGTGGGGACCAAAGTGAGGCCCAAACTTTGTCTGTACAAAGACCATTTGTATACCTAACCCTGAATTGTACCCCACATCTTTAAAATAAAATAAAATTTAAAAACTCAAATCAGCGAGAAAGAAGTAAATGACCCCAGTACAAGGTAGACACAACATAAACAGACATCTCTCAAAAGAAAATATACAAATGACCAACAAACATAGGAAAAAATGCTCAATATCACTGATCATTAGGGAAATGCAAATTAAAACCACATAAGATACCACCTTACACCAGTCAGAATGACCGTTATTAAAAAAATAAAAATCAATAGATACTGGCATGGATGTGGTGAAAAGGAAACACTTATACACTGTTGGTTGGAGTGTAAATTTAGTACAACCTCTATGGAAATCGGTATGGAGAGTTTTCAAAGAACTAAAAGTAGATCTACCATTTGACCCAGCGATCCATCCCACTCTGTTCCTTTGAGGTATCGACCCAAAGGAACAGAGGTCGTTATACAAAAAGTCACCTGCACTTACATGTTCATCACAGCACGATTCACAATTGCAAAGATGTGGAATCAATCTAAATGTCCATCAACTGATCAGTGAATAATAATAATTATATATATATGAACAAGGATACAAGGAGGAATCCTCCCACCCACCCCCCAAAAAAACAGGCTGGGCGCAGTGGTTCACAGCTATAATCCCAGCACTTTGGGGAAACAGAGGTGAGAGGATTACCTGAGCCCACGGGTTCGAGACCACCCTGGACAACTTGGTGAGACCTCATCTCTACAATAAATCATGAAAAATTAGCCAGGTGTGGTGACGTGCGCCTGTGGTTCCAGCTACTTGGAAGGCTGAGGCGGAAGGATCGCCTGAGTCCAGCAAGTCGAGACTACGGTGGCCATGAGCATGCCACTGCACTCCAGCCTAGGTGACAGAGTGAGACTCCAACTAAAAAAAAAAACCCAAAAAACCCAGAATTATTTTTTGAAGGCAGGCCCCTTGTAGTACAGGCTTCCTCTGCTAGATAAGTGTTCTAGGAACCCATCAGCTTCAATGTACCAGCTAGTGTTGTTGGGAGAGTTTGCATTTGCCTTCGGTGAAATTGTAGGGGGAGATTCTTTGTGTTTGCCCATTTCATGATGGGTGATTGACACGAACAACCTGCCCACACTGTGCTGAGTGTTCAGTAGTTTTTGACCAAAAACAGGATGACAACCATGCCCCACCCTCCCTATCCACCTGATCTCACCCTGAGCGTTTTGTTTGTTTGTTTGTGTCTCCAGATAAAAAAAGTCCTCAAAGGAAAATGTCCTGCCATGGAAGAGGTCAAACAAAAAACGGCAGAAGCGCTGAAAGGCGTCAAAATTGACAAGTTCAAAAACTGTTTTGAGCAGCCGAAAAAAGCTTCTTTATAGATAGTTTAAACATGTAAGAACACACAATTTTTTATATGGAAATTCCAGGTTTGGGAGGGGTCCTCCTTCGTATGGAGATATACCGTGGAATACTATTCAGCTATGAAAAAGAGTAAAATAATGTATTTTGCAGCAACATGGATAGAATTGGAGAACATCACCTAAGTGAACTCACACAAGGGCAGAAAAACTATCACTGCATGCACTCACTTGTAAGTGGGGCTGCAAACACACAGAGAATATAATGGACCTTGGAGACTTAGGAAGGGGAGAGGGCAAAGGGTGAAGGAAGGAAAAATCAACTGTCAGATTCAACATGCACAGGTAGGGGTCGTCAGTACACTGAGAGCCCAGACTTCTTAGCCACTATCCAATACATCCTTGTCACCAAAACTTATTTGTACTCCCTAAAGCTATTGAAAGAAAGAGAGGCTGGGCACGGTGGCTCAGGCCTATAATCTCAGCACTTTGGGAGGCCGAGGTGAGAGGATTGCCTGAGCTCACGGGTTCGAGACCAGCCTGGGCAACTTGGCGAGATCTCATCTCTACGATAAATCAAGAAATTAGCCGAGGGTGGTGGTGCGTGCCTGTTGTTCTAGCTACTTGGAAGGCTGAGGCGGAAGGATCACTGGGGCCCAGCAGGTCGAGGCTGCGGTGGCCGGGAGTGTGCCACTGTCCTCCAGCCTGGGCAACAAAGTGAGACTCCAACTCAAAAAAAAAAAAAAACGAAATAAAGAGAGGAAAACAAAACATCGTGTTGTGTGGTTTGTGGCAAGGGAGGAAGGATAGAAGGACGGATGGATGGAAAGAAGGAAGGAAGTGATATAATTATAACATTGTATTGTAGGGTTTGTAATATGTTTAATGTAAAATGCATGCATTGAAAGCAACAGTATAAAGGATTGGGTGTACATGAAATTATGCTGTTCAAGTTTCTTGCAGCTTGCATGGAATAGTGTAATGTTAAGTCTAGGACAGTGCTATGTTAAGAATGACTATTACCAAAAAAATGAATATTACACTCCCTAGAGCAACCACTAAAAAATCTTTCAAAGAGATGTGGCTAAAAAGTGAATCAAATAGTTACAATGAAATAAATATTCAGTTAACCCCAAAGAAAGTCATCACATTAAAAAAAGCATTGATAAAGTTGTTATATTGAAAGGATCATCTTGTAAACGAAAACTGAAGCACAAATAAGTTAGGGTAGATTAACTGTTATTCCTACAATAGAGGCCTTGAAAGAAACGGTTTAAGAATCAGTGTTTCGCTGGGCTCGGTGGCTCAGCCTGTAATCCCACGCTTTGGGAGACTGAGGTGAGTGGATTGCCTGAGCCCGCGGGTTCGAGACCCGCCTGGGCAAGCGAGACCTCATCTCTACAATAAATCAAAAAATCAGCCGGGCGTGGTAGCGTGCGCCTGTAGTTCCAGCGACTTGGAAGGCTGAGGCGGAAGGATCGCTGGAGCCCAGCAGGTCGAGGCTGCGGTGGCCAGGAGTGGCCACTGCACTCCAGTCTGGGCGACAGAGTGAGACTCTAACTCAAAAAAAAAAAAAAATTATATTTTTGCAAATAAAATAATATATATAATGAAAACAAAGTGTGGAACACTGTATAATACAAGGTATTACAATTTGTAAAATGCCTTAGAGGCAAACTGACCTAAGATGGCCCCTTCTCTAATCCTGAGGATTTAGTAATTAGAACGCGGATGAACAAGATCCTCATCCTCACAGTGACAGAGTTTCAGGCAAGAGTTTCTGAGGCCTTAAAATTCTGCCAATTATCTTATCTTAACTTTATAGAAGGACAGAGTTTCTGAAATGTGGCAGACCACAGGACTCCTTTGCTATGTAGAATCTTTCACTGGCCAATAATTGAATAGGCAAATTGAACCTTAGAAACATGGTCTTTTAAATACAATCTCTCCCAGCTCAGTCATAACCAGGCAAAACTTTGCTGTTTTAAAGTGAGAGAGAACGGTTCAGGACTCTAGAAACAGGATAGTCAATCTTCCTTTCAGATTCAGAACATTTGTTAGTTAAAATTTCAACTAAATAATTCAGCTTCTCTTGTGTTGTATTTAATATATAATCATAAATCTAGGGAATTCAGAATAAAACCACAGTAAAACACATTTTGTGGCGTTATTGGAAAGCACTAACCACAGGTAAGCTATAAGAGCAAAAGTATAGAAATGACTTCTTTTCAAGATTTTGATTGTGGACTTGACACTAATCAGATGATGTCAATTTGGATGGCTTAACCAGTGAGATAACCACAAGTAGTTCTAAAATGTATTCATTCATTCATTCATCCATCCATTCATTCACATGGCAGAGGTGCTCTAGGTGCTAGCTACTGACTAGCTGCTGGAAAGACCAGCGTGAAATGCCATGTTCCTGCCATCAGTGTCCATCAGTGTCCCGGCTCTAAGGAGTCTCTCCTAAGAAAGCAAGATGGGGTCAGGCTCGGTGGCTCAGCCTGTAATTCCAGCACTCTGGGAGGCCGAGGAGAGTGGACTGCCTGAGCCTGCGGGTTTGAGACCCACCTGGGCAACTTGGTGAGACCAATACAATAAAATAAAAAATAGCCGGGCATGGTAGTGCGTGCCTGTAGTTGCAGCTACTCAGAAGGCTGAGGCAGAAGGATCACCGGACACTGGGGAGGCCATGAGCGTGCATGCCACTGCACTCTAGCCTGGGAGAAGTAGTGAGACTCCAACTCCAAAAAAAAAAAGAAAGAAAGCAGGATGGGGTGGAGGTAAGCAAATGTAAGGTGAGGAAGAGGGCAGAAAAACAATGCCAACGAGTCAACAAAGAATCCAGCAAACACAAGGACTAGCAGAAAGTGCAGGTCTCCTTAGAGGTAAGATGACTTGAACTCTGAGATGGAGTGGGGCTGCCAGGGTCGTTGGTTAGTGGGAATACCACACAGATGCCTGATGGAACAGCTGGGGGATACTTGTGTCCCTGGGTCTAAAAGGGTGCCTTTCAAACTAAAAAAAATTAAGGAAAGTGACAGCTGATAGTGCTCTGCACTCAGTTAAGGGTCTTCTTAAAAATTTCTCACAGGTACAGAATTCAAGAGTCTATTTCAAGACTTCCAGTATGTTCCAAGACTTACATTTTGTATTTTATAAGATACAGCAGTAGGGTTTAAACACAGAGTTTCAATTCTTCTTCTACTCTAAATGTGCAATATTTCAGATGCAAAATGTTAAATAAAACAAAGCACTCGGGTTTTGTTCACTCTTGTATTACAACATTTTAAGAATCATTTTATTATTATCATATTATGTAAGAAATACAGCCAGTTTTAGTGTAATCCATGATCATTTATTATTTGAGCTAGACAATTTTCATTGACTTTGCTTCAACTCTTAAAACGTGTGTTTCTACATGAAGTAACAGAAACTGCCTAATCTTTCCAAATACTGGCTGCTGACGTGGAGTTTAAAGTCTGCCTCCATGTTACCCAGGTTCAGTTTCCTCTGAAACACCTGGAAGATTCCTCATGCTAAAAGAGAATAACTTGTTCTGCAGATCACATGGGGCAGAGGAAAAAAAATAAAGTAAAACTGAAAGTATTTGGGCGCTAATAACAACTCCACACCCGTTGGGGACCAAGAGATTTATTAAAGTGGTGGCTACAGAGGTAGAGGGAGGGAGGGAGGGAGAGAGAGAGAGAGAGAGAGAGAGAGAGAGAGAGAGAGACAGACAGACTAGCAAGTTTGAACTTTGCGCACGCGGGAAATCATATAGGGGAAGCTGGAACTTAGGGCCTTTGTTGTTTCCATGTGGCCCGAGTGGTCAGCGCCATCTTGGGGGGGGCCTCTGACTGTTTCCTGTCCCCTTCAGTGACAAAGATCGCTTGCACACCAACAGTAACTGGAAAGAGGAAAGGAGGATCCTCCTTTACAGGTATCAGAGGGAGCAGGGCCCTCTTGATTTTGGACTTCTAGCCCACAGAGCAGCTATACAATAGGCCCATGGTTTTAAGTCACTCAGTGTGTGGCACTTTGTCACAGCAGCCTAGGAAACAACATGGGCAGTCTTTTATTAAATTTGGAAAACTTTATATCTAAATGTTTGGCTAGATATTTCATGCCGTCTATGCCCATAATGTCTTGTTTCTTTTTCTCTTGATGATTGCCGCTTTTTTTCTTTCAGTACCTTTGAGCTGATTCTGTGCACACTCCTTTTTGGTAACCCTTATGAAAACAA
>CAUYQG010048334.1:0-18599 GCA_963574415.1 Tarsius wallacei
AGTGATAGACCAATATCCTTTTTCAGTTTATTTAGTAGTTATTTTATGAATGCAGGTGCTCCTGGGTTGGGTGCATATATATTTAGAATGAATATTTCTTGCGGACGGATTGAAACTTTCATAATTATATAACATACTTCCTTATCTTTTTAAACTTTTAATAGCTTGAAGGCAGTTTCGTCTGATATTAAAAGCACAACTCCTGCTCTCTTTTGTTTTTTGTTCCCACCTGGAATATGTTTTCCGACCTTTACCTTTGAGTCTGTGGGTATCCTTTGTAGTAAATTGTGTTTCTTAAGTGCAGCATACTATTGAGTCTTTTTTTTAATAATCCAGTTTGCCATTCTATGTCATTTCAGTGGTGCATTTAATCCATTGTTATTCAGGCTCATTACTGAAATGTGAGAGTTTATCCCTGTCGTGAGGCTCTAATAAGGGTGTTTTGTTTTCTTTTAACTTTTGTTGATACATGTGTGTTTTCAATTTTGCAGTCATGAGCTGTGTTGTGTTGATTCTGTTTTACTGCATTCTTGGGAAGTGCATGATTGTTTTTGTCTTTTATTTTCTTCTGCACTTAATACCCTCTTGAGCATCTCCTATAGACTCGATCTTGGAGCATAATAATCTTTTAGGGATTGAATGTCTGTGAAGGATTTTAATTCTCCATCACTGATAAAGCTGAGCTTGGCCGGGTAGGAAATTCTTGGTTGAAATTGTTTATCTTTGAGGACTTTTTGAACACTGGACTCCACTCTCTCCTAGTTTGTAGTGTTTCTGCTGATATGTCCACTGTTATTCTGATTATCTTCCCTGGTAGGTAGTCTGACTTTTCTCTCTCGCTGCCTTTAGCATTATTTATTTTATACTTACTTCGTGTACGAGGATTACCATGTGTCCGTGGGTTGGTCTTCTCATTTGATGTCTTGTGGGGGTTCTCTGGATATTGTATTTGGATAGTTGCATCTCTGGTGAGATGAGGAAGGTTTTCTTGGATAATCTCCTGGAATACTTGCTCTAAGGTTCTCTGTTTCCCTTTCTTCTTCTGGGATACCAATCAGGCATAAGTTCAGCCTCTTGATATAGTCACACATCATTTGGAGGCTTTGTTCTTTCTTTCTGAGTTTTCTCCCTATGTTTTTAACAGATCAGATTAATTCCATGGTTTGGTCTTCAGGCTCTGAGATTATTTCTTTTGCTTGCTGATTCTGCTTTCTATGCTTGTCATCTTGTTATTTATTTCCTGGATGAAGGTTTTTATGCCCAAAATATCTGTTACAAATTCTTTCAGTGTTGCATCTTGTCTTTCTAAATTTAATCACTCTTTCCATCCATTCCCTAATCCCTGTTGTCTTCTGGGGCCAATTGTTGGTGATTTTCATTGCTTGGGCTCTGAGGCCTAATTTTTTCCATCTTGCCTCTTTGGTACACTAGGAATTATCTGTGTTCTTCTGTTTATTTTTTCCTCATTTGTGACAGACCTCTTTCTATTCTCTCTAAATCCATTATTCAGTGGTAATGGGCAGGACGTTCATTTATGTTGTTTGCTCAGCCCAGCCCTCTATTCTTCTCTGATCAGAACATCCAAATTTGTTCTTTTTCTGAAACTGGACTGGGGGTGGGAAGCTTTGCTGTTTCTTGTAGTTTTGAGAGTCAAAAAAGGTAGACAGTGGGAAGCTGGGATTCAGAAACTACTTGCAGGTTACAATATTCACTTACTGGTGCATGGACCTCCTGAGACCCACTCCTCACCACCACTCTATATGGCAATGCAACAGGTGTGTGTGTGTGTGTGTGTACCCACTGAGTCCAAGATAAAGTAACAGTAATGAGAAGAACAAAGAAAAGTAGAATGAAATAGAACAATCAAAAATAATAAAAAAATAAAATAAACCACAGAAATACAGAAGCAAAAGAAGAACAAAAAGCAAAAAAAAAAAAAAAAAGACAAAAAAAGACAAAAAGAAACCAAAACCAAAACCAATGCCAAAGAAAACACACACATAAAAACCAAAATACAGGAAAACTGACACCACACACACACACACATACACACATACACACACACTCCAAAATACGAAAGAGAAAGAAGAAAAAAATGTGCAGAAATGCAAATTGAACCCTCACACATACACTAAACCAAGAGAAAATAAGAACAAAAAAGAATTTAAAAAATGAATTTCTGGGCACTAACCACCCTCCTGTGGCAGGCTCTGTAATCATTTCAATCAGCTACTCACAGGCAAGTCCACCTGCTGTCTCCTGCGGGGCTCTGGGCAACTTTAAAATCTTCCCCATAAGTGTTGGGGTGGGCGAGTATTAGAGGTGGGTGGGGTGTTAATTCTCCCTGACTGTGCTTGTAAAGTCAGGGGAATCCCCTCTGGTGAGGAGATGCAGGGTTGCCTCCACCCCAAGTGATGGTGGCAGGGCATCCCAGCCAGACTTATCTCAGATAGAGATCTCCTAGTGTGACTGCTGTCCAGTCTCTACCTGGGTTTGTCCCTCTCAGATGGCTCCCAGTCATGTGGGTCTGATGTTCAGAGAATTGCTGAGAAGGAGGAGATTGGTTCAGTCCAGGACTCACTGCTGACCTCTTGGGGGGAGGTGTCTTCCTTGTCCTTTTTTTGTAATTTTCCTTTTATTTTAAAGATGTGGGGTACAGTTCATGATTGGGTATACAAGTGGTCATCATAAAGGTAAAGTTTGGCCTCCCTTTGGTCCTCACTTCACCTGTTTAAGGTCAGATGCTCTTATTGATGTTGTGCCCCATGCCTCCCCTGGAAGTATCCCACTACTGCCAATCCCTTTCTTACAGTATTATGGTAAAATTCCAGGGTCTGCTCATGAGCAAGAACATGTGATACTCAGTTCTTTGTTTCTGTGATAGATCACTGAGTATTATAGACTTAAAATGCTGTAAAGTCCATATTTTTGTCCTTCTTTATGGCTGCATAATATTCCATTGTGTATATGTACCACATTTTAAAAACCCAGTCCAGTTTCGAAGGGCAGCATGGTTGGTTCCATGTTTTTACTATTGTGAATTGTACTGCAATAAACATGCATGTGTGGGAATCTTTTTGGCAGAGTGATTTGAGTTCCTCTGGGTATAGTTCCAGTAGGGGGATTACAGGGTCATATGGAAGGTCAATTTCTAGTTCTGTTAGAAATCACCGCACTGTTTTCCATAAAGGTTGAACTAGTTTGCATTCCCACCAGCAGTGTAGAAGTGTTCCCTTTTCTCCGCATCCTCACCAGTATCTGTGGTTTTTTGTTTTATTAATGATGGCCATTCTTACTGGGATTAGGTGGTATCTCAACGTGGTTTGGGTTTGCATTTCTCTGATGATCAGTGAGGCCGAGCACTTCTTCATGTGTCTGTGGCTGCCCACATGTCTTCTTTTGAGAAATGTTTATTCATGTCTTTTGCCCACTTTTTAATAGGGCTGTTTGTTGTTGTTGTTTTTCCTTTCAGCAGGTTTGAGTATCTTATAGATCCTGGATGTTAGGTCTTTGTCAGATATACAGTTGGCAAATATTTTTTCCCATCCTCTGGGCTGTCTCCCCACTCTCTTCATGGTTTATTTTACTTCGCAGAAACTTTTCAGTTTGGTGAAGTCCCACTTGTCTATCTTATCTATTTTGGTCTGGGGTTTTCTTTAAATCAGGAATTGTGTTCCTTTTCCGATTTCTATAAGAGTGTCTCCTGTGTTTTCTAAGATTCTTATAGTTTGAGGTTTTAAATTTAGTGTTTGATCCATTTAGAGTTGATTTTTGAGTATGGTGATAGGTAGAGATCCTATTTCAATCTTCTGACTGTGGTCAGCCAGTTTTCCCAGCACCATTTACTGAATAGGTTCTCCTCTCACCAGTGGATGTTGGTGGAGGTTTTGTTGAAGATGAGTTGGTTGAGAAATTGAGGTTTTGCTTCCAGAATCTCTTTTCCGTTTCATTGGTCTATATGTCTATTCTTGTACCAATATGAGGCTTATTTGATTACTGTAGCCTAATAGTGAAGTTTAAAATCTGGAAGTGTGATACCTTCTGCTTTATTTCTTTTGCTGATGACTGTTTTGGATATTTGTGGTCATTTATGTTTCCATATGATTTTCTGTAGTCATTTCCGGTCTGAGAAGAATGATGTTGGTAATTTAGTAGATATTGTGTTAAATCTGTAGATTGCCTTTGGAAGGATGGACATCTTAGCAATGTTGATTCTTTCTAACAATGAGCATGGAACATTTTTCTCTTTGTTTGTGTCTTATTGGATTTATTTTGAGCAGTGTTTTGTAGTTTTCATTGTAAAGGTCTTTCACTTCTCTGGTTAGGAAGATGCTGAGGTATTTCATTTTTTGTGTTGCTATTGTGAATGGGATTGTGCCTTTTACTTGGTTATCTACCTGTTTGTTGTTGGTGTATAAGAATGAGACTGTTTGTTTCATATTTGTTTGGTACACCAAGACTTTGCCAAAGTCCTTTATCAGTGCAAGTAGGTTTTTGACAGATTCTTTTGTATCTTTGAGGTATAGAATTATATCATCAGCAAAGAGGAATAACTGAACTTCCTCTTTTTCTATTTGGATACCCTGATTTCCTTTTCTTGTGTAATTGCTCTAGCTAGTACTTCCAACACAATGTAGAATTAGAGAGGTGAGAGTGAACTGCCTTGTCTGATTCTGGTTTTCAGGGGAAATGCTTCCAGTTTCTGTCTGTTTAGCAATATGGTGACTATGGGTTTTTCATAGACGGCACTTTCTATTTTGAGGTATGCTCCTTCTGTGGCTAGTTGCTCAAGGATTTTTTATCAAGAAGAGATGCTGTATTTTATCAAAAACTTTTTGTGCATCTAATGTGGTTCTTGTTTTTACATCTGTTGATATGTTTAATTACATTTGTGGTCTTGTAGATGTTGAACCAGCCCTGCATCATGGGGATAAAGCCTACTTGGTCATGGTGGATAGTTTTTGCCATGTGTTGTTGGATCTAATTTGCTAGAATCTTGTTGAGAATTTTTGTATCTATGTTAATCAGGGATATTAGCCTGTAGTTCCCCCCTTTTTTTTTTTTGGTTGGATCTTTACCTGGTTTGGGTATCAGTGTGATGTTAGCTTTGTAAAATGATTTTGGGAGAATTCCAACTTTCTCAATTGACTGGAATACTTTCAATAGGGTTGGAATCAGTTCTTCCTTGTATGTTTTATAGAATTTTGCTGGAAACTATCTGGTCCAGGGCTTTTTTTTTTTTTTTTTTTTTTAGGTAGTTTTCTTATGAAGTCAACTTCCTGGATTGTTAATGGTCTATTTAGTGTCTCAGTATCATCTTGTTTCAACCTTGGGAGGTTGTTTGATGTCAGAAAGTCTTCCTTTTTATTTAGGTTATAGAGTTTGTTTCCATACAAGTGTGCATAATCTCTGGTAATCTTTTGTATTTCTTCCAGGTCAGTTGTGATTTGACCTTTTGCATTTCTGATAGTGTTTATTTGGGCTTTTTTCTCCTTTTTCTTGGTTATTCTGACTAGGGGTCCATCAATCTTGTTTATTCTTTCACAGGACCAGTTTTTTGGGATTTTAAAATTTTGTTCTATGGTATTTTTGTGTTTTATGTCCAGTATTTTGGCTTTTACTTTGGTGATCTGGATTCTCCTGCCAAAGTTAGTGCTTTGGTGATCTTGTCTTTCCAGCTCCCTTAGGTGATTTATTAGGCTGTTAACTTGTGATTTTTCCATTTGCTTGGTGTGCATCCATAGAGATATAAATTGCCTTCTTAGAACTGATTTCTTGGAATCCCAGAGGTTTGGGGAAGGTGTTTCTTCATTTTCATTTGTTTCTAGGAATCTTTCAATTTCTATTTTGATTTCCGTGTTGACCCAGGAGTTGTTCAGCCTCATGCTATTTAGTAACCATATCTTTGTGAATTTTGGGGTAATTTTGTCTGTGTTGATATTTATTTTTTACCACTGGTCTGAAAAAGTGCATGGCAGTATTTCGGTCATGTTTTGAATTTGTTTATGCTTGATTTAATGATTGAGGATGTGATTGATTTTGGAGTACATTCTAGGTGGTGAAGAGTAGAATGTATATTCTGTGGTTGTTCTGTGTAGGTATCTTTTAAGTCCAGTTATTCAAGTATCAATTTTAGGTTCTGGGTCTCTTTATTAATTTTTTGCCTCAATGATCTATCTAAGGTTGTTAGTGGGGTATCTTAAGTCCTTAGCCATAGTAGTGTGAGAGTAAATATCTTTCTGTAATTTACTAAGTAGTGGCTTTATAAATGCAGGTGCTCCTGTGTTGGGTGCATGTATGTTTAGGATGGATATTTCTTGTTGATGAATTGAACCATTTATCATTATGTAGTGTCCTTTTGCATCTTTTTAAATTTTTGGTAGCTCAAAGGCTGTTTTGTCTGATATTAAAATCACAACTCCTGCCTTCTTTTGTGATCCATTATCCTGGAAATTCATTTACTTTGAGTCTGTGTGCATCCCTTGTGATGAGATGAGTTTCCTTGATCCTGCAAATACTGGGTCATTTAAAAAAAAATCTAGTTTGCCATTCTGTGTCTTTTCAGTGGTGCTTTTAGTCCATTCATGTTAAGCCTGATTATTGAAATGTGATTGTTTATCCCCATCATGAGGTTCTTATGAAGCTTTGTTTGTTAGTTTTATTTGTTTTTTTTTTAAATGTTGGGGTTGATGTATGTATGCGTTTTCAAGTTTGTAGTTGCGGTATATTATCTGTTGATTCTGTGTTTTCCTGATCTCTTGGGAAGTGTGTGGTCATTCTTTTATTTCTTTCTTTTGTGCTTAATATCATTATAAGTGTTTCCTGTAGTTGCATAATTCTTTAGGGATTAGATGTCTGGGAGGGATTTTAATTCTCCATTGCTGATGAAGCTGAAACTTGACTGGGTAGGAAATTCTTGGTTGAAATTGTTTATCTTTAAGGACTTTGAAAATTGGACTCCGGTTCCTTCTAGTTTGTAGTGTTTCTGTCATTAGGTCTGCTGCTATTCTAATTGGTCTTCCCTGGTAGGTAGTTTAATCTTTCTCTTTTGCTGCCTTTAGGATTTTTTCTTCAATATCTACTTTGTGTAGGTGAGTTACTATGTATCTGCAGGTTGGTCTTCTCATTTTATGTCTTGCAGAGGTTCTCCATATCTGTTGTGTTTGGATGGTCACATCGCTGAGATGGTGAAAGTTTTCTTGGATAATCTTCTGGAATACTTACTCCAAGTCATTCTCCATTTCCCTTTCTTCCTCTTGGAGACCAATCAGGTATAGGTTTAGCCTCTTGATATAATCACACATCTCTTGGAGACTTTTTCTTTCTTTCTGAGTTTTCTTTCTATGTTTTTTACAGATTGGTTTGATGCCATGTTTTGGTCTTTGAGCTCTGAGATTCTGTCATTTGCCTGATTAGCTCTGCTTTTCATGATTGCCATCTTGTTTTTATGGCCAAAATGAAGTTTTATGGCCAAAATCTCTGCTACAAGTTCTTTCAGTGTTGCATCTTGTCTTTCTTGAGACTTATTCACTGTTTCCATCAATTCCCTAAACCCCTGTTGTCTTTGGGTAGTCATTGGTCACTTCCATTGTTTGGGCTCTGAGATGTGATTTTTCAGGCATTGTGTCTTTGGTACACTAGGAATTACCTGTGTTCTTCCATTTATTTTTCCTTATTTGTGACAGATATCTTTATTTTCTCCTTAGTTCCGCTATGCAGTGGTAGTGTGGGGCTTTCACTTCTGATGTTTTCTCAGTCCTCTATTCTTCCCTGACAAGTGTTTTAGATTTGTTCTATTTGGAAACAGGGCTGAGTGAGGGAAGCTTGGCTGTCTCTTGTAGTTTTGAGTGTTGAATAAGGTGGATGATAGGTAGATATGATTCAGAAACTAAATGTAAATCACAATGTTCACTGATTGAGTATGAGTTCCCTGAGACCCACTCCCCACCACCACTCTATATGACAATGCAATGGGTACATGTGTGTACCCCCTGATTCCATGATATAGTAACAGCAATGAAGAGAACATAGAAAAGTAGAATGAAATAGGACAGAAATAAATTAAATAAATAAATAAATGCATAAAAACAAAAGCAGAAAGCAAAGCAAAAAAAATTTAAAGACCGTAAACTCACAAATACAAACAAAAACCAAAACAAACCTGAAAAAACAACAAAACAAACAAAAACCAGGAAAACCAAATATACACACACATACACACATACATACACACACACACGACACAAAATGAAAGGAGAAGAATTAAAAGAGCAAAAGAAAAAAGGGGGGAATGCAAATAGAACCCTTATACATACATTCACACACATATTATACCAAAAAGAGAAAAACAAAAATCAAACAAAAAAAGAACCCTAAAAGATGAACCCTCAATCATTTACATACACACATAAAAAGGAAACAAAACTTGAAAGAAGGAAGAAAGGAAAAAAAGAAGAGAAAAAAAGAAAAAGAAAGAAAAATGATGGCAATATGCAAATAGAACCCTCAATGACACATTTCCAAAGGAAAAAAAAAATTTTAAAACCTGCCCTCTTGCAGCAGGTTCTGTAGTTGTTCCTCTTAGCTGCTCACAGGTTGACCCCTCTGCTGTCTCCTACAGAGTTGTAGGCATATTCATAATCTCCCCAGCTCCTGGCCCAGGGAAGGGGAAGAGGGCAGTGGGAGTGGGTGGGGCTTCAATCCTACCCTCCCACTCTCATATGGTCAGAGTGATCCCCTCCCACGAGGAGGGACTGGATTGTCTCCTCCCCAGTACCAGAGGGGCAGGCCCCAGCCAGGCTTATCCTGGAGTAGAGTGCTCCTATTGCGGTTGACTTTCAGGCTCTGCCTGGGTTCATCCCTCTCAGTCTCGTCCTGACCTTGTGGGTCTGATGTTCGTTGAATTGCTCGGGAGGAGGGGTTGAGTCAGCCCCAGACTCACCACTGATCTCTTCCAGGGTCTTCCTCATCCTTTTCTGGTCACACCCTTTGTCCCATGGCTGCATCAGGGTAGGAGGTGGAGCGCCTAAGACTCTGCCCTCATCCTGTCCCCCTGAGGCTTGTCCTTCTTTCTTTCTGGGTCATGATCAACCCCTGAGTCGTTAACCCACCAGTCACAGAGAGTGGGTTTGTTGTTCCATGGTGTGAGCACCCAGAACACTTCCCTGCCCAGTTTTCAAGATGGTGGCAGAGTGACTGTTTCATCTTCTCCGGTGGGACTCTGCCCCTGGCTCCCTCACCGCACTCCTCCCACATCTCTTGCTGTCAGGGTCTGGTCTGGCGGCGCTGTGGTGGTCAAACAGCCTGGCAATGACCATTGCTTCTGGAAGTTTCTTCCCGGGGAAAGACTTGCTGATTTTAGAAAATGGTGCTAGACTTCTGCATCCTTGGAAGCTCTAGAATCCAAGCAGAGCAGTTGTTGGCACCAGCTGTTTCATCAGGAGAGCCCTGGCCACTTGTTCCCGAGGCCCCACTCAGTCAGCCACTCACACATCTACTTACAAACAGACACAAAAACAGACACACATGCAAATTCATTCATACACTCCTCCCACAGGGACTCACGCAGTCTGACTGGAGCTGCCACCATCTTTTTTTCTATCTCACGTTGGTGTTTCTTTAAAAAGAATTATTTGAAAGGTAATTTGTGTCACTGTAATACATTAGAAAAGCATAGAAAATTATAAAGCAGAAATTTAGTCATCTGCAAGTCTACCACCCAGAAACAATAATCATTAGCATTTTGTGTACTTTTTGGCCATTTGAAAAAGGCAAAAATCTTATATTTCCATTTTTATTTGCCATTTTTTTCACATGGTAGCAGAGATGGGCCCTTGACTGATATTTTCTACATATTGAATAAGAGCAGTGATACTGACCTCCATCCATCAGACCATTGACTCCCATCTGGTGACTTTTGTCTTCAGTTAGCTTTCACGTTCTTGCAGTTTAGGCCACGTATGTCTTCATTAGCAGTTTGAACCTGAGGCTTTTCTTACATTTCCAGATCAAAGAGCAAAAGCAGAGTTGCTCAGTTTTTCTCAAGCTGGAAACATAGCAAGGGATTTTAAATTAGATGAAAAAGAGATGCTAAATCAATTGCACCAATCAGATTTGAATCCCTAAAGCGACCAACTGTGTGGGTGTGTGTTGGTGGTAGGAAGGCATCTCTTCCACTTCTTAAAAAAAAAGGCTACCAACGTCCACTGTTAACCCCAATCTCTAACTTCACAAAGCAATTATTATTAGCTTGACATATCTGTTTTCTCCTCTCAACAACTTAGAATTTCTGGATTTATTTGGGAATTTAAGTGTATAATGAACACATAAATGTATTGGTTGATCGTTTGCCTCTGTTGCATTGATAGTTTGTCTGAGAAACAGAGCAACTATTCTGTAAATCTGAATTTCCTTCTGGTAACTTGAATGGCCATAGGCAGAGTTCTCAACTCGCTTGCCTCATTTATGTGCCTCTCCAGTCTATCTTAACAAATCTGCAGTAACTCATACTGCCGTTAGTATTCAAGGACTCCCAACACGTGAATGGACTCCCTTCTCCCAGGCAAAAAAGTGATACTTCTCAGGTTCTGTCTTTGTCCCCAATTGATTATTTCTAGCTTACGCACTACTTCTCAACCTCAGCACTGTTGACATTTTGGTTGGATAAATTTTTTGCTGTGCAGGCTGGCCTATGCATTATAGGATATTCATCCTCACTTCTGGTCTCTAGCCACTAGATGCCAACAATGTTTACCAAGTTGTGACAACACAACATTTCTCCAAATACCATCAAATATTCCCTAGGGGAGCAAAATCAGCCCCAGTTAAACATGACTAACGTGATACTGGGATACATTGGCTTTCTGTACTAACTCTTTCAGGTAATACATACGCATTTGAGCTAGTGCTTTGATTTCAAGTCCTTAACTCTAAGCTAGTGGTTCTTAGCATTGAATCTTTGGAAATACAATCCACACATTAGACTCACAGGTCTTCTAAGAATTATTAGGGTCCTGGTCCTTCTCCAGCTATTGGGTCTGCAACTGGATCAAGGAATTTTAACTCCCGAAGGGATTTTAATGGGCAGAGAGGGTGAACGTTTTCCTTGAGTGTGTGTCCAAGGGTGGAGAGTTGAGCTGTGTTGTTGCTCATATCACGCCAGAAAGATGTCATCTACTCTGAAAGAATCCTCAAACAACTTCTCCTATATGTCTAGGCCATCAAAAAGCCTGGAGTTTTTTTTATAAAGGGAAGCATGAAGCCATTTAGAGGACAATCTTGGGGTGTGTGCTTGTTTAATTTCTTATTTTTCTGGCATCTGTCAAATGCATGTAAAATATGATTGGTCAGGTTTTGTTAAAGCATATAGTGTGCTCTTCCAAGTAATGTTATACTTACTTGATAAAAAATACTTTTCATGCTTCAAACTAAAAGTTTACAAAATCTTAGTTCTTAATTATTGCTTTGATAGAATGGAGAAACATACTTAGAATAAAATAAAATTCTAGTTACATTGTATATTTGTGTGTGCCTGCAGAGTGTTTCATAGATAATAGTCATCAATAATCAGCACATTTATACATAAAACTACAAATGATATTTTTCACTATGTAGTGCCCTTAAAAGGACTAGACTTTGGAAAAGAAAACTAATCAAGGCCAATGTATCTCTCCATCAACTAAAAAAGCCTCACCAGTTTCATATACTGAGGCACCTTGTGGATCTTGAGATTTTGCCAATTCCTGGAGACAGTGTGCATTCTCCTCTGAAACAAATATCCTATTCTACGTGTGGTCGTGGATAATCAGACACAGTACGCTCTCCTCACCGCCAGTCACGGACATGGGCGTGTGACACAAGCTGGAATAATAATGCTATAAAGTCACTCCCAAAAAGACATGTGATGCAAATTCAGCTCATTGCACCCCTCACCTGGAATTTGTTACAGGGAGGTTGAAGTGTAGCTCTCAATTCCTCTTGGACCCTGAATCAAGAAATATGTAAGCCTACGACTGCCAGCAACCATCCTTGCTAGTGCGTGAAGAATGCTCATGTGCATTGGAGAATATGATGACAGCATGCATGGAATGTGTTAGTTATGGCACTCTTAGACATGTTTCCGATAATAAGTTGCCCCAAGGAATGTGTTCCAGTGCAGAATAGCTGCTTCCTTGTAACTCTGGAGAGCTCTGTGCATATAGCTAATATGTCTAATCACAAGTATTGCCTACAATCATTGCGTTTTGCTTTGTGTTAATGTCTAGGTGAGAGAAACATCGTTCAGACCAAAGCCTCCTGAAATAAAATTAGATTTTACTTTTATTGTGAATAAGGACATAGGTGATGGCAGTCTGTCTTCTCCTGTGATCATGAATATACTTTTGTGCTATATCTGCCTAAGCCAAAGTGGGTCAGATATTTTAGATGTTACATTAGCAAATAATGGGTAGAACCCAACTTTACGTGCTCTGAACCTGCACCTCACGGGTGGTTGAGGAGAAACACAGCTTTGCGGAGATTAGTTAAGGTGAATGGCATACTAACTTCAGAATAATTGGATTATTTTATTTCAGTTGAGGGGTGCAGGTCAGGATTGCGTACATAAGCGGTTCAAGGACAGGTGGAGTTTTGGGCCTTCCTTGGACCTCACTTCTCTTAGATCAGAATCAGGCACCCCTGTTGATGTTACATGCCCCCCTCCCCCTGGCAGTGTCCCACTACTGCCAATTCCTATCAGTTAATTTTATATTCGTCACAAAGCAAGCGTTATCAGTTTACAGATCAAACAGAAATGTCTATCCCATCACAGAGACAAGGAAGAAATATAAGATTCTCTTTGTAGACCGTGGATACAAAGATACTCTGTCAGGAAGTATACCATGGACAGCTACACTTCAGGCCGAGTTTTCATAGTAGTACTCTCTGAGAGTTTAAACAGTTGGCTGCTGTGCTCCTGGTTTGGGACACAACCCAGCCACCTTGGGTTCTGTTTGCGCTCTCCTCTCTGTCTCTGATGATTCTTCTCCTTCCAGAGTGCCACTGTCCTTGCCAATAAAATACATCTGAAGTGAAACTTGCAGCTTTCCTTGCAACAGATCAACTTTCTCCCTATCCCTGCATTTGGTTCTTGTGCAATCTCTTCAATATCCAAAACCACATCTTCTTTTGTATATACCACATCCTTCTGAAGTAAAGTTTTCACAGAGCAAGCACTGATTATTTTACTTGTTAACTTTTTTTTTGGAGGTGGAGAGGGAGATGTTTTAACCTTGCTAGCGATTGGAGAAAAAATAATGGAAACTAAAAATTTCTAAATGTAAGTAAGCAGCTCATTTGTTTTAAGCGACAAGGCAGAATGAAAAGTCTCAGTATTCCTGCTTACAATCTTATGAGTCTCAACAACCAGTTGCATGCAAATAAAAGAAATCCTTCTTATTAGGACAGGGGACATTTACAGTGGGCAGTCAAGCTTGTCAAAACTCCTGGAAATGTGGTAAAAATGGTAAAATGGGACTTATTGGTCTAAAGCGTTTGCACTAATAGCTATTTCAAATGTCACTAAAACAAGTACTTTGTGTAAATACAATAACACTCTTTCATAAGTGGGCACCTCATTAAGACCAGCATGGCACCTTCTTAGCTGAGCTAAAACCATTTAGTGCCTATTTTACAAGTTGAGCCAAATGATTTTCAACCTTTCAGGGAAATTGTTTTGTATCAGAAAAAGAGTATGCCTGAAAACATTTTGATGCTTCATAAGCAGTAGTGTTTCTTTCTAAATAGCAGCTACATTTTCAGCCATCCACATCGGGCATTGTAGTCGCTAACTCTTCATTTCTTCTGTTAAAACAATATCTGGATTCCCTGCCATACGAGCAAAGCTTATAGATAAAGTTCCAAATTTTTCAATCAAATATAAAATTGTTATTTTTTGTTTTGTTGCATTTAAGCCAAAGGCTTACAAAAGAGGGAGTGCCAGGTGCACACTGCGTGTCTGGAACCCTCCGCAGAATCGGTGCCCTCACCTGTTGGATCCCTGGGCATGAGCTCCAGAGAGCGATGTCTCTACCTTGACTCTGCCCCACCCTGGCGCCAGAGCTCATGTCTCAAAGCTACACCTTTCCCTCTGTAAAATGAGGATCCATATCGGTAACCATCTCAAAATGAACTCTGTGGTAGACATTTAACTCATATTAAGCCCCTCTTTGTCTCCCTTCCTTGAGTCTCCCCAGACGTGGAGCAGGCAGTGTAGGCAACGATTTATGCAAAGCCCTGTTTCTGGTACATGTTGAGCACTCAGGAATAGTTCTTGTGAACATTATTACTGTACACCGGCGTCTTTTCTACTCACGTTGTTGTTCTGTCCACTCTCTCAAGTTCTCTGCATGCTCCCCGTCCACAGAGAGGGAGGCACTTTGTTCACTATTTGTTGGGCTTTAGAGACATTGTTGGAATGCCTGAAGACATGTGATGGTGTCCATGAAACAAAGGTCTTCACTCTTTTCTTAGAAAATTCTGAAACTTGAATATCTGTATTTATAATTCGGTAATCGCTCCTCTATTGGAGGACTGATAATACAATATTTTGGCTGGTCATTTAAACTGAATGCTTGAGACAGTGGAGACAGCAACATGCTTGACGTAGTGTGACCAGAAATTGACGCGACTGGCACTGAATTTGGGCTTCTCTAAAGCGTTTGGGCTAGAAGTGTGGCAGAGACCCTCTAACTGCCACCAGTACATCATGCTCCTTCCAACATACTGCAGAGTGGTTACTGTTAACTGTTCAGGCAATAACTCCATTTCTGAGGCTCCTTCATTTCTAAGTAGCGAGTTCCCACAAATGCAGTGTGAGTGCAAGGAATGTGTGATCATTTTTAGGAGGAGGCTGAGCAGAAGCACGTATGTTGGTTTCTTCCTCCTCTTCCCTTGTCAACTGGATACGGAGAACTCTGAGGCTCAGTGGATGCCAGGCCTGTACGATGGAAGAAGGTGTGTCTTTTAATCACCACGTGCTGATCAGGAACGCCTGCAATTGTGTGTTGTGGAGCAATCAGTAAACCGCTATTGTGCTGAGCCACTGAGATTTTGGAGTTTTGCTTCTATAGCTAACATGGAAAAGTAATACACTTATCCCAATAATTCACTGTTGTCTTAAATGTAGTGAAACTCTTCTGGATTTTCTATCTGAACTCTTTATCATTGGCAATTTTTTATTGCTTTAACTTAGAGTTAATCTTTTAGACATAGTCAAAAGTAATGCAAAGTATCGGTGTAGAAAGTTTGGATGTAGATTTCTCAACTTATTATTGGAAATCAACCTCGTTATGTAATCACATTGACCATCCCAGAAAATGAGGCCATGAATAAAGTAACTTTTTAATCTGACATCACTTGTGCTGAGTGCCACGAAACATGACTTTTTTTGTATTATGCTTTAAAGTCCTGTCATGTTGAACCACACTGCTGATCGGAGGACCTGGCTTCTGATGTTAGCTGTGCTTCTTAACCTCTCTGAGCTTCAATATCTTTATCATGAAATGGAGACAAAAATGTCTCCATTGATTGTTCTCCAGGTTTGTAAAGTTCCTATGAGGTAATATACATCCTCGTATTTGCAAACTGGAGAATAAACAAGGCAGCATAACATTTAAGAGCCTTCATGGTTAGATGGAATTGGGTCAATATTCAAAGGACACTGTAGGTGGAACATTGGGACAATGTACCTTAAGGTGCTAATGACTCAGCCTTGTGTCTGGCATGTGGTCAGAGCTCACTGATCAGTAGCTACCATGACTGCTGTTTCGGCTTCATACGGGTAGGGCTTCAACACGAGTTACTAATTCAGATTAGAATCATACTGATTCAGATATCTGTACAGAAAGAAGCTGTGTGGACAAATACATAGAGAACTGATAAATTCTCCTGTAAGCCTATACGGTGTAGACCTCTAATAAAAAAGTTATACCTAATCAGTTTCTAAAATTAATAAGAGAGTGCCATTGCATGCTCAGGATTTTTGTTCCTGGATTGATATAAGAAATACTAACCATTAGTCTTAAATTTCCTCTATTTTTCTTTATGAAAACTAAAAGTAATTTATGACTCAGTTCTGCATAAGCTAGAGAAAATTCAATTTTAAGTTAGCTGTTTAATTAGATGACCATAAGCCACTGGGGAAACTAATTTTGATCTCTAGGAACATTTGTTTCTGGAAAATGTAAATATGCCTCCTGCATATAGTACAAATATATTAATTGGCTGACTATCTGGGATCACTGTCTTCAATGATAAAATTATAAGTCCTGCTTACTATTTATTTTTAGAGCAAGGAGCACAACATTTGGGAAGCGAATTTACAGAAATCGTAGCAGAAGAAAATGTAAGGAGTACAGCTCAGTGGTTCTCAAAGTGTCTCCAAAGTGTCTCCAGACCAGCAAGCAGCATGAGCATCACCAGGAAGCTTATTAGAAGTTCAAAATTCCAGACCTCATCCCAGACCTACTAAATCAGAAGTACTGTGGGTAGGTTTCAGGAATATGGGTCTAACCAGATCTCTAGGGCATTCTGATGCAAAATAAGTTTGAGAATTGCAGGTGTGTGGAAGGAAACAAAGATATCTGTAGAAGAGAGAGCTGATAGGGCATGGTACAGGACGAAGCTGGAAGGATAAATAGAGACTCGGGAATGTATGTCTTGAAGCCACATTTTTATCCTAAGGGCAATGGAAAAACAGAATGGTTTAGGTATTATGGAATTTGGGGGGGGCAGGATTAAATTTTCATTTTTAAGAGATTATTCTGATTATAGCAAGAATGGGCTGAAGGAGGCCAAGGTTAACATTATAATGTCAGAACTATAGCAGGCCTGCATGTTGCAAGTGGAAAATGCAAGGATACCATACTCCTTTATTTTACTTAAAATTTATCTGGTTGGCCGGGCTCAGTGGCTCAGCCTGTAATCCCGCGCTTTGGGAGGCCGAGGTGAGTGGATTGCCTGAGCCCGCGGGTTTGAGACCAGCCTGGGCAATTTGGCGAGACCTCGTTTCTACAACAAAAATCAAAAAAATTAGCTGGGTGTGGTAGTGCGCACCTGTAGTTCCAGCTCCTTGGAAGGCTGAGGCAGAAGGATCGCCGGGCCCAGCAGGTCGAGGCTGCGGTGGCCGGGAACAGCCACTGCACTCCAGTCTGGGCAACAGAGTGAGACTCCAACTCAAAAAAAAAAAATTATCTGGTCTTTGTGAAACTCACCCACTTTGTAGCAGGGGAAAAAAGTCTAAACCAGTCAAGTTAATTAGTGTTTTTTTTTTTACTGCATTCTAGTCGTCTGAGTTCCCAATTTACATTCTAACTTCTGCCAGTTACTAAACCTTGCAGTGTTTTAGCATTCATATCTTTAAACAGGGAAAAATATATTTTCTTCCTCACTGGAGTGTCTTAATGATATTATTAGGCAATAGATATGAACATGTTTTATATAATAAAAATTCTACAGTTATTATGCTATTTTGTAAAAAATGCAAACTATTATTAATTCTTCTAATGCCCATACAAAAGTAAATGCATTTTGTTATGTCCATGCGAATGCTGTTTTCAGTTTTAAGGTAAAAATATAAGTTTTGATCTTACTTTGGCTTAATTTTCAACCAGTCTCCTTTTAATTTCATTTCCAAAAAATAAAGAAGATGACAAATTGTGGGTGTAGTATAGAAATATTTTTATAAAAGTCTTAAAATTTTAAAAATACGTGCCAGGCTACACTTAGAATGATAAGTAAAATACCCATATGGCCATGTTAGCAAACATCCCTACTTCTTGCAATGCACGATGGTATAATTTCCTAGATATATTCAAATTGTTCTTTGCAAAAACAGCTATATTTAAAATTCTAAAACCACCTTTCAGTGAGCTATCTCACATAACCACATGAATAATATTGGAATATAGAATTGTATATTTATATCCTGTGTGTTTTCAGCAAGCTAAAAATAGCAGTAAGGCAAACATTGAAAGGATTTCTGATATGACTGACATGAGTGCTGGAGCAGGACTGGTTTTCTATCAAATTGTAAAGAGGGAAAAGTTGGTATCTGACCCCTGCCTTCAAATTTCTGTTTTGCCACTACCTTCCCCACGATTCTCCTCAAAATTGTCTCTTGAGTATGTGGGGACACATGCAAATATTATCTCAGGACCCCTATTCATAGTAACAACTTGATTTTAAAAAGTGATACATACTCAAGATGAACTTAAGGAAGTGCTAATAATAATCAGAATCAGAATCAGAATATGTGAAAGGGACACAGAAGCTAACTGAAGGAACCCCAGTGACCAAAACTGGAACAACTTGAAAAAGAAAATTAGGGAACATTGGATTATAACTTAAAGTATACCAAAAAAATTCATGAGCCTAGGCTGATACACACAGATAATTAAAAAATAAATAAACGGGGGAGAATAAAGAAGCCTTCGATGCAGAAAAGTCCCAGATAATTTGGGCAGAGAGTCCACCCTCCAGGAGAGGGGCAAAACTCCTACTCCTTAAGAGCGCTTTGCTGCCGGGCTCGGTGGCTCAGCCTGTAATCCCGCGCCTTGGGAGGC
>CAUYQG010048338.1:0-10270 GCA_963574415.1 Tarsius wallacei
TATTTCGGTGATATTTTCAATAATTCAGTACGCTTTTTCAAATGTATTTGAAAAGTCTATAAACTGACTTAGAAGTAATGGAAATGTAAAAGTATATGATATATATATGTGTGTGTGTGTGTGTGCGTGCGTGTGTGTGTATATATATATATATATATATATATATATGTTCACAATATATTTTCCCCAAAAATTATCTGTCATCTTCACATTGCTTTGGTCCTGAATTTGAATTAACAAGTTTATTCTAAACAGTGAGGAAACTGGTAGGATAATTTTTCTGAGTTGGAGTCTCACTCTGTCACCCAGACTGGAGTGCAGTGGCCACTCCCGGCCACCGCAGCCTCGACCTGCTGGGCTCTGGCAATCCTTCTGCCTCAGCCTTCCAAGTAGCCAGAACTACAGGCACACACTACCATGCCCGGCTAATATTTTTTCTTTATTGTAGAGACGAGTTCTTGCCAAGTTGCCCAGGTGGGTCTCGAACCCTCGGTCTCCCAAAGAGCTGGGATTACAGGCTGAGCCACCAAGCCCAGCCAAGATAATTTTGAAGAGAGTTTTGAGAAGTGCTGGTGTTTCTTGTCCCCTCCAAACTCTTGGAAAAAACTATACCTACATCATCATACCTAAAAACAATTAACAATAATTTTAATATCATCAACTCTCCAAGCAGTATTCAAATTTCTGATTGTCATTTAAATGTCACAAAAATTTTATTTTATTTTTTTAGATTGTTTGAACCTTGATCTAAATACATTCCACAGCTGGGCGCAATGCCTCACACTTGTAATCCCAGCACTTTAGGAGGCTGAGACAAGGGCAACCTCTTCTGGTCCCCTCCCACTGTGGGAGCTTCTCTGTCCTCTCAATAAATCCTGATTTCTCATTTAAAGAAAAAAAAGGAGACTGAGGCAGGAGGATTGCTTGAGCCCAGGAGTTCCACACCAGCCTGGGCAACATAGTGATACCTCATCTCCATAAAAAAATTAACCAAGCATGGTGGCATGTGTCTATAGTCCTAGATACTTGGAAGGCTGAAGTGAGAGGATTACTTGAGCCCAGGAGTTTGAGGCTACAGTAAGCTATGACGGTGCCACTGCACTCCATCCTTAGTGACAGAGCAAGACCCTGCCTCCAAAAAAAAAAGTAGCAAGATAAATGCTCAATTATTTCTTCTTATCAGTTTTCAAAGCACTGAATACTCCAAAGATGACCAACTGGATTCATGTTAGTATCTTTATGAACGCATGGAGTAAAACATATTCATTACAGTTTTGCCCTTATTGATGCTAAGATTGTCCTATCTTTGACCAGAGGGAGACTCTTCAGGTTGACTCCTGAGTTCTTTGGACACCACCCTAGGAGTCTTGGAGGACTTTCATGGCTACTGATATGACCAATGTTCCAGGCTCCTGTTGTCCATTTTCTGTGTGTGCCATGTGGGAAGGAGAAAATGAGAGATTATGTGAAATTCTGCTATTTCTTCAAGGAGCACTAGTTCTCTTATTGGGTAATGATATTTCAAGGACACAGTCTGGGCACTGGGGTGCTCATGGTATTGGAATGATTGTTGTTCTTAGGTCTCTTCAGAGGTCAGAACTAGGAAACATACTTTTTTTGCTTAATTTTAAAGACAAAGCACATCATAAGTTCATACTGATATCTTCAATTAAATTGAAGTCTCCAGGCTTTTGCACAACCTCTTCTTTCTTTCTTTTTTTTTTGAGTTGGAGTCTCACTTCGTCACCCAGACTGGAGTACAGCGGCCGCTCCCGGCCACCGCAGCCTCGACCTGCTGGGCTCCGGCGATCCTTCCGCCTCAGCCTTCCAAGTAGCTGGAAATACAGGCATGCGCTACCATGCCCGGCTAGTTTTTGATTTATTGTAGAGATGAGGTCTCGCCAAGTTGCCCAGGCGGGTCTCGAACCCGCGGGCTCAGGCAATCCACTCACCTCGGCCTCCCAAAGCGCAGGATTACAGGCTGAGCCACCGAACCGGCCAACCTCTTCTTTCTTCATCCTGAATGTCCTTGCTCTCATGTCAAGAATCTCATCTCTCAACGACACCAGGAGTTCGAGAAGCAGAATTTCACATAATCTCTCATTTTCTCCTTCCCACATGGCACACACCACAGTCTCAAAACACCAGTCCCCATTATCCCACCAGCCACATGATGGCTGGAAACAGCTGAAGCCTTTTTGCGCGTGCATTTGCAGCTCTTTTTGTCTGCAGGCTATACCGCTCTTGGGACGTGCTGTCAGATTACTGTGTTTAGAACAGTCCCTCAGTGTGCTCACTCCCCCAGCCAGACACACATTTATGTTCATTTGCTTCTTTTTTTTATTTTTCAGGATTCCTTTTGTTTTTTACTTACAGGAAATCTTTAGGTGGTTCCAAAGTCAAATATACAAAACAAGCTATCTTCAAATAGGTCCAGCTGCCATTCCTGAATCTTCCACCCTGCTCCCCCTCCTCCACTGCTTGTCTGTCTTTAAATATAAGCAGATACGTGTATACATGTTTATATATTTCCATCCCTGCCTTCCTTAGAAAGTATTTGACATTCCTCTCCTTACTTAATACCATATATATTCCTCATTCCTTTTCTAGCTGTCTAATAGTTCTTTGCATGACTGTACCATAGTTTATTTGATAAACCTATTGATAGACATTTGGTCTGCTTCCCACTAAAAAGACAGTCCTGCATTTAATCACCTTTTGTATCTTGGTCTGTGTTTGTTTGGATGCAAATTCTAGATGTTGTTATCATGTCACAGAGGAGGCTTTCCACAGTACTGATGTGGTTGTGACTCTCCCCTGCTTAAAACCGGCCAATGGCCAATGGCTCTTGATCACATGGAGGATAAAGTCCAAACTCCTTAGCTCAGCAGACAGTGCCCCACCACACCCTGCTCCGCCTGGCGCATGGGTCCACCTTCTGGCCCCCTCTCTCCAGCACCTCTTGTGGCCCCGCAACCAGGAGAACTGCTCCATACTTCCCTGACTCTGTGCTGCCTACACATGTCTACTCTCTGCCTAGAAGTCTCGCTGGCCTTCTTTGCTTCATCAGCTAACTATGCAGCAGGCTGCGTCAACTAATCATTGTCAATTCGTTGATTCCTGGACTGTGATTTTCTTTTTCTTTTTTTAGACAGGCTGGAGTACAGCAGCATGATCATGGCTCACTGCAGCCTCAGACTCCTGGGTTCAAGTGATCCTCCCACCTTAGCCTCCCGTATAACTGGGACTACAGGTGTGAGATACCAGGCCCACCTAATTTTTCTAGTTTTTGTAAAGATGAGGTCTCACTTTGTTGCCCAGACTGATCTCAAACTCTTAACTTCAAGTGATCCTCTTGCCTCAGCCTCCCAAAGTACAGGTGTGAACCACCGTGCCCGACTTTGACTGTCATGTTCTTATATCCTTCTTCCCCTCAACTGATGGCCCATTCAGAGCTGCGGCTGACTTAATATCCCCAATGCACAGCAGAAGCCCAGCGGCTCTGTGTACTCAGTAAGTGTTTGTTGAACGAATGGATAATTGTTTTTCCTTTTAAATAAACAAAAACAGCTCCAGGTCATAGCCCTGCCTCTTGCCAGCGAGAGAAGCAGCTGCACTGTAATGAAATCTCCTCGGTGTTATTCTTTTTGTTATCCTTCTTAAGGGAAAACATTTTCCTCCTGTTACATGTTTATGAGAGAGACTAGAGCTCTTATCATTGCAGGGGGGAAAAAGACTTTATAATCCAGAAGCCCAAGTAGTCCAAGAATTTTATGACAATAATTCTGGGTTTGTTGGAAAAAACAGAGTCAGAGCCAGCAAGTGTTGGGCAGAGACGGGAGGGCCCTGGCCGGCAGCCCTCCCCTCCACCACAGGCCCATGGGCCCTCACACATCTGGCCCCTTTGGAGTTGGGGAAGTTCCCGGGGTTCACTTTTGAGACCCTCCAGGGCAGGCTCAGCCGGGCTTCTGGGCCACTTTCAAGATAGTTCCCCACAGCATGGCAAAGCCAATTCTACCCATGCCCCGCCACTGGGTTCAGGCATAGGGTCTGCCTGCCTCTTGTCCAGTCTGCACCAAAGTTGACGAGAGGTTGGCACACGTTGGTCAACTAAGCTCCAGTTGCAGCCTGTGCCCTCTGCTGCTGCTGTGATCCTTGGCCCCAGCACGGAAAACCCTCACTGGGGAGGGGCACACATTCAGGTCTCTCCCCTCCCCCTTAAACACTGCTATCTTGATGACATCATATCCCAGGAAGCACGTGGGCAGCTCAGGAGGAGCTTGGGCAGGAGGGAGAGCAGGAGCTCTGGTTCGAAAAGTTGCCAAAGACCCACTGAGTCAGAGAAGCTCATGTTGGAAGGGACCTTGGTACTCACCTAGGACATTCCAGAGGGTGTCCTGGAGCTATGGGAGAGGCCACGGAGCGGGCTCAAAGACCCTCCTAGGGATCACCCAAGAGGTCCTGCTTTGGTTATTTTATAAGTTGAGGTACTGTGGTGTATTATCTCACTCAAGGAAGAAGTTTTGCTTTAATTTTTTTTTTTTTTTTTGGAGACAGGGTCTCACTCTGTCACCCAAGCTGCAGTGCAGTGACCCAATCATAGCTCACTACAGCCTCCACCTCATGGGCTCAGTTGATCCTTCTGCCTCAGCCTCCTGAATAGCTGGGACTACAAGTGCATAATGCCACACCCGGCTAATTTTTTGATCTTTAGTAGAGATGAGGTCTCACTATGCTACCCAGGCTGGTCTTGAACTCCTAGGCTCAAGCCATCCTCCTGTTTCAGCTTCCCAAAGTGCTGAGATTACAGGCGTGATCCACCACGCCTGGCCTAAAAAATGTGTTTAAGGTCTGCAAAATATTGACCCCGATGCAATTTCTTGCCTGATACAAGAATTGTCTTTACTATGACATCTCTGTTCCATGGCCATGCAGACTTACATACTCCTTGTTAGGTCACACTCCCAGCAGGGCCTCCATAATATTATGTCTGGCCTGCTGGGGGTTGTGGGTGTCTGGTGTGTGATCTGGTACCGTGAGAAAGATCCAAATAATTGCACAGAAGTTAGAATAGAAAATTCAGCTTATTTAGAAAGTAAATTAGAGAAAGAGAAAGAGGAGATTCACCTTCCCAAGGTATGGGAGGAGGTCAAATCCAGAAAACATGGCAGCGGCCATAGCTCTAAGAACGTATGGCCACACCAGAGTCTAGTGATTAGAGGATAAGTTAAGTGAACTGCTAGAAGAACATGAGATTTAGGCAATGGTAAAATGGCTGCTCATTGGGTATATTAAATCCATGTTCTGTCCTTTCACGCCTAGTGCCAGAAGGGTCCCTATTACCCCTAAGATGGCATCCCATTTTGGGGCAGCTCTGATTATCAAAGGAGCCCCAAATGCCTCTCCAAGTTTCTCTGTGCTGGCCCCGGTTCTCTTCCCATGACAGGGCTGTGGCCAGCTGAGACTGGGCTCACATCCTTCCCCTTGTGCCACAACCCGCCCCCCCATACACACACACACACACACACACACACACACACACACACACACCTCTCCTTGGTCTGCTCCTTTGATACTTGACAGACCATTACCTGTTCTAAAGGGATCCTCTTGTCAGAAGTAGAAATGGTTTATAGTCATCACCCCAATTTACTCTGCTACTGTTTCAAAATAGCCGCTGTTTTTCTCTTTACAGCAAATGATTATTTTGTTTTTGTTTCCAGTTGTGAGTTCTTCCCCCCTTTTAAAGGTGTGAAGCTTCAAGGAAGGCCCTAGTAGGTTTGAGATTTCCTCCTCCTCCTTTCTGTCACAGCAGGCTTACATGAGGATACACAGGGTGGCAAAGTGGAAAATAAAGACTCAGCTACAGGTAAAGCGATTTGATGAACCACACTGAGAGAAACAGACCTTTAAATCGACGGTTCTGACCATGTGTGAGAATCACAAGATTCCTGGGCTGAGATTCTGATTTAGGAGGTCTGGGATGGAGCCTGATAATTTGCATTTCTACTCTGTTTCCGGGTGATGATGATGCTGTCAGTCTCGGGACTATGCTTTGAGAACTACTGGATTAAACAACCATGGAAACATGCGCCCAAAGAAAGGCAGGTTTCAAAGATCAGAAGGGTTTCTAAGTGCCCAGTAGGAATGCTTGCAGCTGCACGTGCACTGTCCACAGCTGCCTGAACTCACCTGGGCTTCTCCCTGAGGTGCCTCCTCAAAAGCAGCATATCCTCCTAGATGGAGTCTCATGGGAGCAGAGCGTCTGACAAACCGAGACTTGCCCTGGGAACCATTTTATCTCAAAAAGCAGAGGACGCTTCTCCTCTGGACCCAATTTTGGCCACTAAGAAATTGAGGAGAAAACAGCCAATTCCTCTTGGAGGCAGCAATAATCTGAGAAAGGTCTCATGCATTTAAAACACCTCTGGGTGCTAAATGCCTGCAGATGGGTCCAGGGGACCTTAAAAAGGCAAATTCCAAGATTCTGAGAGCTGTGACTCCCAGGAGATGTGGCTTCCCAGGGATGAGAAGGATTTCAAAATCATAATAGCAAGGCTGGGCACAGTGGCTCATACTTGTAATCCCAGCCCTTTGGGTGATAGAGGAGGGAGGATCACTTGAGCACAGGAGTTTGAGACCAGCCTAAGCAATATAGTTAGTCCTCGTCTCTACAAAAGAAAAAACATTGAAAAATTAGCCAGACATGGTGGTGCATGCCTATGGTCCCAGCTACTTAGGAGGTCAAGGCTGCGGTGAGCCATGATTGAGCCACTGTACTACATACAGCCTGGGTGACAGAGTAAGCCCTCCCCAACTCAAAAAATAATAATAACAGCCACCTGACTTTGGGGGGTGGGGTGGAGGAGGAGAGGGGAAGGGGGGGTTAGTAAAGAAGAGAAGCCAGAGCCAGCTGTCACCAGGACAAAAGAGGTGTTAGATTGGGTGGGGGGGTTGTTGGTTTTAAACTACCCCACACCACCTGAGCATCAAAGACTAACAGCAAACTGTGAAATTTCCTGGACCAAGAGGAAAGGCAATTAAGCTTAAGGGCGGGACTGTTGATTGGTGGCCAATACCTGTAGATAGACCTTCATCTCTGGTATCTTAACTTCAGTTGCCCAGTCATCTCTCTGACAGCCTTATCAAAGCTTTGCCCTTTTGTTGCTTAGAAAGTCACTTTATTGAGATTCCGAAATGCCAGCATTTTCAAACCCTCATCAGCGCCTACAGAACCTAGATGGGCTTTAATCAGAACGTGTGCATTTCCTGTTTTAACCTTTAAGAGAAACTGTGCCAGCACTGTTGAGGTTTGATGACAACTGTTTTATGACAGCAGGTTCCAGAGTGTTCTTCCACGTTGTATGTGGGCCACGCTTGCTTCATCTCTCTATTATTACCTAGCAAGGAAAGAATTTCCTTCTATTTTTTTTCCTAGTCTAAACACTCTCCCATGAGAAAAACACTCTGCTTCTCTATTGAATAATAAGCCGCAAGAGCCTGTTAATAAAAATTAAAGTTCATTTGGAAATTAATGGTAGGTAAGAACCAGTATAATTCATATTAATCCTATTTTTGCTACCTGATAGAGCATAAAAAGTAGATTGCCTTCCTGAGCTTGCTTTGAAGGAGCAGACACGGGGTTTGCTTTTTAATGGTACACGTCAGACTAGTCCTGTTGATGACTCTGCTGTCAAAATGTCTCTGCCATCTGTTCCCACTGCCATTGCCCTACCCAAAGCCTCATTACTCCCTTCCGGATGAGTCTACTGATCTCCTCCTAACTGATCTACCCGCCTCCCCTCTTTCTCTTCAGATCTTGCTAATTATCTGTTCTCCATACACTTTCCCAAACACAAATTCTGGCGCCAGTTCCTCTCCCATAGCCCAGGATCAAGTCCAAAATCCTCCTCAGGGGGGTGCAACAGAGCTTCCTTCCCGCCTTACCTGCCTTTCCAACTTCACGGTGTCCAGGCTTACTGCTCAGCACATCTGACCTGCCATTCCAGCCCCCTCCTACCGTTCAGGCAGCCTGGAGCTCATTCAGTAATTTATTGATTTGTTCACTCAGCACCACATATTAAGCCCCTATCCTAGTCCTGGGTAATAGGTTTTTTTTTGTCTTTTTTTTGAGTTGGAGTCTCACTCTGACACTTAGGCTGGAGTGCAGTGGCATGCTCAGGGCCACTGCAGCCTTGACCTGCTGGACTCAGGTGATCCTTCTGCCTCAATTTTCCAAGTAGCTGGAACTACAGGCGTGCGCCACCACACCCGGCTAATTTTTTAATTTATTGTAGAGACGAAGTCTCTTGCCAAGTTGCCCAGGTTGGTCTTGAACCCCTGGGCTCAGGCAATCTCTCAGCCTCCAAAAGTGCTGGGATTACAGGCTTGAGCCACTGTGCCCGGTGGGTGACAGTTTTAATAATAACAATAATAGAGCCGGGAGCAGTGGTACTCACCCTGTACGTAGTCCCAGCTTCTCTGGAGGCTGAGGAGGGAGGATGGCTTGAGCCCAGGAGTTTGAGTTCGGCCTGGGCAACATAGCCAGACTGTCTCTAAAAAAATTAAAAACAAACAAAAAATAACAACAGCTAACATTTACTGAGGACTTTGTGTGGCAGGCACTGTTCTTCAGGTAAAAATTCATTCAATCCACACAGTGACCCCATTAGGGGCAAATACAATAACTCATCAACCCCATTTAGCAGTAGTCAGAGACTCAGAGAAGCGAAGAAGCATGTCAAGGCCAGGCCTCACAGTCTGTGAGAGAGACAGAAGATCAAATGATGACGTGTTATAGAAGTGTGAAGTTATAGTGGGAGGCCAGGAGGCTTCACCCATTCACTTGTTCATCCATCCACTCATTCAGCAAGTGTTTTTGGAGCAGCTATTATGTTCTAGTCACTGTTCTAGGTGCTTGGAAAATATGAAAGAAGAAAACAAAGAAGACTGTCCTTCTGAAACTTCTTACATTCATTCTAAAGGAGGGAAACAGACATTATAAATGCATTATATATGAGGGGGACCCCCCCGAAAACCCAGAATTTTCTTTTGGAGGGCAGGCCTCTTGTAGTATACCTGGATTTGTTCCTCCAGATCAAATAGTCAGCCAGCTTTTATCTGGAAGTTTTGAGAAGGTTGCGTCACAATTTGTGGAAGAGACATCCCGAGTTGCGACAAACAGGTGACTGGTTCTTCCACCATGACAACACAGCTGCACACACCACACTGAGCATTTAGTAGTTTTTGACCAAAAAAGAGGCATGACACCCATGTCCCACCTTCCCTATTCATCTGATCTTGCCCCGAGTGACTTTTTTTTTTGTTTCCCTGGGTGAAAAAAGTCCTCAAAGGGAAACGTTTCGCCAACGTGGAAGAGGTGAAACAAAAAATGGCAGAAGCACTAAAAGGCATCAAAATTGATGGATTTAAGAACTCTTTGAGCAGTGGAAAAAGCATCTCAATAGGTGTATTGCATCAAACTGAGAGTCCTTTGAAGGTGACTGAAGTTTAAACATGTAACAATAAATACACATTTTTTAATAAATAAATTCCAGGGTTTTTTGAGTCCCCCCTTGTAGTATGTTTGGAGGGGATACATACTATGGGAAAAAAATAAGAGCAGCCTTAGGAGATGCAGAATCAGTATGTGGGTGGCCGACTGCCATATTAAATAGGGTGGTCAGGGCAGCTGCATGAAGCAGTTACCCATGGCTATCTGGGAAGAACATCCTTGGGAGAAGGAACAGCCAGTGCAAAAGTCGTGAGGCAGGAACCTCCCTGGTGTATATGAGGAACTATAATGGTATCCAGTGTGGAAGGAGTGGAGTAAATATGGGGAAATAGTAGGCGCTGATCCTGTAGGACCTTGTGGCTATTGTGAGGACTTTGGCTTTTACCCTGAGTGAAATAGGGAAGTGGGGAGGGCATTTGAGTCTCTGGTGCCCTACAGAGAATAGCTAATGGAGAAAGGGGTGGAGAGGGTGGGGGAAGAGGCAATTACGTTAGTGGAGGCAAGAGATGACCCAGGCACTGGCAGTGGGGTGATGACAAGTGGTTGAATTAGAAATAAAGTCAGCCGGGCTTGGTGGCTCAGCCTGTAATCCCGCGCCTTGGGAGGCTGAGGTGAGTGGATTGCCTGAGCCCGCGGGTTCGAGACCCGCCTGGGCAACTTGGCGAGACCTCATCTCTACAATAAATCAAAAAATTAGTCGGGTGTGGTGGCGCGCGCTTGTAGTTCCAGCTACTTGGAAGGCTGAGGCGGAGGGAT
>CAUYQG010048341.1:0-33644 GCA_963574415.1 Tarsius wallacei
TATCAATTATTTCTTTTATGGCTAGTGCGCATATGTCTTCTTTAAAAAAAATCTTCTCTCTACTGAAGCCACTAAGCTGTTCCCTTGTGTCTTCTAAGAGTTTTAAAGTTTGTCTTTCAAATTGAAATGGTCAATCCAGGAAATATTGATTTTAGTACAGGGCAAAGAGCAGACTTAAATTTACTTTATTCCAAATTGATAACAAGTTGTTCCAGGTTCATTTATTAAATAGTCTATCTTTTCCCTGGGAATCACTATTTCAATTTTGTTAGAAATCAAGTTTCCATATATATGCATGACTTTATTGCTGCACTGTCTTCTGTTCCTTTATACATTGTTCTATATCTGTGACAAAACCATGTAATCTTAATTATAATTTTATAATAAGCCTTTATATCTGCTAGGGTGAGGTCTATTTTATCTTCTATATCAGGAATATTTAAAATATTCTCCATTTTCATTTTAGAAACAATCTCGGTTTTAATAATCACTCAGTGCTGGGAGAAAGTGAAAAGAAATATATTAAATTTCTAAAGACATTTATACCAGTGATCTTAAAATCACAATGCTTTATTAACATTAGTGTAGTTTCCTCAGATGTTTTCACAGTGAAATATTTAAGCTGAGACATTATTCACCTTTGTAATTGCATTAGCTTCACTTTTGGGCCATAGTCGAATTCGTGTATCATATCTTACTCCTACATATATTAATCAATTTGACAATAAAAAATAAGAAAAAATGGCCAAAAAGGATTGATCAAAAACCAGTTGGGGCAACCCCTTCGGGTCTCCTCCCACTGTGGGAGCTTTTCTGTCCTCTCAATAAGTCCCGCTTTCTCAAAAAACAAACAAAAAAACCTAGTTGTTGGGTGTCCACGTATTATTACTATTTACTAAGCAAAAAGATCCATAGTTGCCTGTTATTCTATAACTACTTAGGGATAGGCAGCTATACTAAAGTTGCTGTTGATGTGTTATTTCTAATATGATTTTACCAAATGTTGTTAGCATTATTCTTATTTTATAGATAAGGAAGTTGAGACTAAGATTACTTAACATACCTAAGATTCACAGATGGGAAGATACATCACCTGAGAATGAGGTTGTTTGATTCCAGATTCTGCTTTTTTTTTTTTTTCTTTTTTGGTTCCTGTTATATCTCAAACTTCTATTTTTAAAGCATTCAGGATAAAAAAAAGTAAAACATATAAAGTATGTTAACTCTATCCATGATTACTCTCATTCAGGTAATTCTCCTACTTGATATAATTAGGTTTGTAAATATGGCACTATTTTCCTGGACTACAATTTAGGCAATTATACTACTCAGCTTAATTACCGTTGCAAACTTGACATTGCACGTTGCATTAGATCTATTCCACATGAGTTGGGTTCTACTTTTGGCTTCACTTCTGAGTTTTTGTGTGAATTTGAGAAAATTGTACTTCTCTCTGCTTCAATTTTCATATTTGTAATATCGGAATAATGAGCCTTTCAGAATTCTCTACAGGGATGTTTTCTCCATGGACAATTCCAGATGGAAGAAACACATAGTCATCGTCATCATCATCACCTAGAGCTGTAACATTCAGTGAAAATAACGTTGGTGTAAAAATAGGAGGAATAGATTTCTTAAAATCTACACTTATTTCCTTTTCTAGGAGAAGGGGTGCAGTAATTCTATAGTACCAATATAAAATCTGTTATGGGCAATTCAAAGTGAGAAAAATGTAAGAATATGACATTAACTTTGGAACTGCTATAGTCTATTTGGCATTGTTTTCTATGTCTACCATGTGAAATTTTGCCATTGCATTTTTTTAATAGATTGATAAAAGACTTCATAGTTGCCAATAGTAGTGATATATAAATACAAAAAACACATATAGGCCTACAAAAATATGTGCAATATATATACATGTGTTTGAAATCATTTGATAATATATAGTCATTCTAATACCTTATATACTATTTTCTTTAAGGGTTAGATTACATATTTGATATTGGGACTCTGTGGAGTTAATAAAGAAACAAAAAAAGCAACAAATACATAATGAGTATATTGAATAGAAATGAGAAGAAAGAGTACAGAACTCCAAAAGGCAATATGTCCAGACTGATTTTCAATATGCTGTAAAATATTGGAATAAATTGAATTAATTCCAGATCATAAATTAGTATTGTTATTAGAATAAGAGTGAAGTCACTTTATAAATTAAAAAAAAACAAAAACAAATTTGTGGCTCAAGTCTGTAATCCCAGCACTTTGGGAGGCTAAGGTGAGCCGATTACCTGAGCCCATGGGTTCTAGACCAGCCTAGGCAACCTGGCAAGACCTCATATCTACAATAAATCAAAAAATTAGCCGGGCATGGTAGTGCACGCCTGTAGTTCCAGCTACTCGGAAGGCTGAGGCGGAAGGACCGCCAGAGCCCAGCAGGTTGACACTTGGGTGGCCGTAAGCATGCCACTGTCCTCCAGCCTGGGTGATGGAGTGAGACAAAAAAAAAACTTTATTGTTTAATTTAGTATCACTTCATCATCCTAGCTTCATTGACTGGAATGAAAAAAAAAGTTTTTCTTTTTGTTTTTAAGGTAGCTAAATTATAATCACCCAAGTGCCTAACACTTCACTTTCTAAAAATAACTATTCTAATAATTTTTACTAAAATTTACAAGCATGTTTCATATAAGATGCATTTATAAACTACATAGAGTAAAAATAATCTCACATTTCCTTGTTGACTTAGAGTCTTATTCATTCATACATTTATAAATATTTTGAATAGCCAGTAACCTGTACTATGCTAGATCAAAGGTGGGAGGGCTTGGAGTGAGGAATATACAAATAAAACATAGTGTCTTTTATAATAATATATTTTTATAATAAAAAAATAACTAAAGTGTATACTAGCCTAAGTACTTGTAATTAATATTTAAAGTGCTATAAACTTCACTTTTTAGAACATACTATGTTCTAAAATATAATCATATAAATAGTATAAATATTATTATGAAGAAATATCATTTTTCTCCCTTAGTCAACCAAGCATTTAGTATTTGCATTGCCTAAATGATCAAGCTGCTTTTCAAATAAATAGAAAAATATTTATTCCAGTTTTGACTCTTTTTACTGAAGAAAGCAGCTAAGATAATTTTGCTGTGGATGATTATATCAAAATCTAGAGATCATATTTTTGCTTTTAATAGATATTGTAAAGGAGAATCATTATTTACATTTGCTAAATATTCATTTTATCTCTATTTAAATTATTTAATCATTCACATTGCAGCCTTGTACATTTAAGTTCACAATGTTTATCCTCTTTTTTTTTTTGCAGTCATAGTCACACGATATCACCCAGACTGGAGTGCAGTGGCACGCTGAAGGCCACCACATTCTCTACATGCTGAGTTCAGGAGATTCTCTCACCTCAGCCTTCCAAGTAGCTGGAACCACAGGCGCACGCCTCATGCCTGGCTAACTTTTTGATTTATTGTAGAGACGAGGTTTGGCCAAGTTGCCCAGGCTGGTCTTGAACTTCTGGGCTCAGGCAATCCTCTTGCCTCCACCTCCCAAAGTTTTGCCTGGGGTAACAGGCATGAGCCACCACGCCGGTAATGCCTATTCTCTTAAGGCTCACAATATATCACAAGAGAACACAAATGAAATATGACTCTGTATTGTCACGCAATGCCCTAATGTAGCCAGAGGCAAATGAATTGATAGAAAGTTGAAACTGCATAATGTCATAGCCCATATTTATATAATATCACGAATGTCTGTCTTTTGAAGAAACAAACAACCATTACACCAAACATCTGGTTGAAAACTGAAAATTTCAGTGACATATCCAGATGTCTCGAAACATCTGGAATTTGTAGATTTAATATTCCAACTGTTTCCATTTTTATCTGGGCACTTGAAATACTGTAGACACTGTCTAACAAATATTTATTCACATCTCTAAGATGTAAAAACATGCAAAGAATAATTGTACAAATACAATTTTCAGATTTAATCACATTCTGTGTGATGAAATTAGATCCTGACAGTTGATCGACTAAACTCAATGTGAATAAGCCCTGGAAAGACTCACACGAGTAATTCAGTGACATAGTTAGTATTAGAACTAAAGGATCAGAACCAGAACCAAGAATTCTTTTTTTTTTTTTTTTTTTTTTTTAGTTGGAGTCTCACTCTGTTGCCCAGACTGGAGCTGGAGTGCAGTGGCCGCTCCCGGTCACCGCAGCCTCGACCTGCTGGGCTCCGGCGATCCTTGCGCCTCAGCCTTCCAAGAAGCTGGAACTACAGGCGCGCGCTACCACGCCCGGCTAATTTTTTTTTAATTTACTGTAGAGATGAGGTCTCGCCAAATTGCCCAGGCGCGTCTCGAACCCGCGGGCTCAGGCAATCCACTCACCTCAGCCAGAACCAAGAATTCTTAAAGGTAAAGAGAAAAATGGAGAACAGAGAGCTTCATTACACTGCCTGAATATGTCTGATTAAGAGATTATGTCTGATTAAGAGATTAGTACTTCAGCTATTTCTGGAAAGCTGATTTGAGTCACTAATGATCTCTGCTATTGCTATAGTAGTGTGTCAGGGTTGGTGCCTGTGTGTGTGCTGGAGGGCGTGGGAGTTAGGGCATATTTCATGCCTAAAGACTGAATTCCTGTTTACAGGGCTGCTGCACCTTTATCCTCTATTTTATCTCAGTGTTTGCTCAGTGTTTGCAATCGTTTTCCTACCTCTATAATTTTCAGTTCTGAAGCCTCTTTGTTATAAATCTTTATAAATCTTGAGAAGTAGGCTTGTTAATGTAGTCATAAAAATTTACTATTTCACACATTTTTAAACAAACTGAATACACATTAGCTATTGTCAGCCATGACACACTGAACAGGAATTAACATTTTTGGAGGGCAACAAATTAAATTCTTTGTAAGAAATGTTAATTGTATAGACACATTAATTATTATTACTTAATTATTAATTATTTATCGTATGCATCTCATTCTTTTTCCCAAAAGTGAACCCAAAATAAGCATTCCTGATGAGTAAAGTTGTCAGAGGATTGATTCCTTTTAACGTGGCCTTTTAGAAGTCACAGTAGTAGTAAATGCTAAAAATTATTCATCTGTCTGTCGTACCTGATTAAATTCAACTCAAATGGCCTATTTATTTAATATTAATCTAAGTGAAAATTCAATAATTCCAATCTTTTTATTTCTACACAAGATAAAAAGTAGATATATCTCTTAGTTATCTTAAGCAAAATATTGTTTACCTGAGTACATCATGAATAAATGACTTTAGCAAATTGAGTGAAAACCAGAACTAAATTAGACACTTTTCTCCCTTATTGTATTATAAAATTCCTGAATAGCAATACTTGAAGATACGGAATTTGCATATTCTGAACCACTACTTGGTACTTATCTTGTTCAAACTACTGAGACCAACGAGAATGATGGCCCTTTTTCTCAATATTTTGCCTAATTGCTGGGTGGATGTTTAACAATAATTAGCAACATATCACCATCAATATATACTATTTTGACTAATAGCTTCCCCTCTAATTACTAAGTAAAACCTATCAAGTATAAATATTTCATTGAAACACAGAAACTCACCATTTTTATAAGTAAAGTAGAATCAACATTCCAATGAAATTCCAGTGACATTTACTATGATTAAATCTATTTAAAATAATATTTGGATTGTTTCTGACTGTTATTAATATTAAATTAATATTTTGATTGTTTCTGAGTGTTTACAGTCTTCT
Organism: Tarsius wallacei; assembly: GCA_963574415.1. Lineage (NCBI taxonomy): Eukaryota > Metazoa > Chordata > Mammalia > Primates > Tarsiidae > Tarsius > Tarsius wallacei. The sequence goes on from CAUYQG010048341.1 coordinate 5,792, forward strand.
TTAGAATATATGTGAGGCTTCCATACCCTGGTCATTTCATTATTAGATTTAGGGACTATGTCCTTCTATTCAAGATTATTATATATTATAAAAATGCATAAATTCAATGATGACTAATGTATGAGGATACCCTGACCCACAAAAAATAGTCAATAATTTCATTAACTGGAAAAGTTCAAACATTAAAAAATATATATCTGCTGGGCTCGGTGGCTCAGCCTGTAATCCTGTGATTTGGGAGGCTGAGGTGAGTGGATTGCCTGAGCCTACGGGTTCGAGACCCACCTGGGCAACTTGGCGAGACCTCATCTCTACAATAAATCAAAAAAATTAGCCGGGTGTGGTAGCGCTCTCCTGTAGTTCCAGCTACTTGGAAGGCTGAGGCGGAAGGATCGCCGGAGCCCAGCAGGTTGAGGCTTCAATGGCCGGTAGTGGCCACTGCACTCCAGTCTGGGTGACAGAGTGAGACTCCAACTCAAAAAAAAAAAAAAAAATCGAAAATGATAAAAATATTTGAAGTTAAAAGTCTATTCTAAATTGAATGCATCTTTGAGTTTTTCATGAGGAACCATGGTAATATGGGCACCAATTGGTACAAAATCTTTTATCATCATAGTTTCTAGAACTTGCCAATTCTCTTAGTCCTGGGCTTATTATTTTATAGAAGTCATAGGACATATGCATATATTGTCCTGTGTACATATTTAGATAAGAGAAATTTTTGTTAAAATTTTTGTTAAAATTGAAGGAGCCAAAACAAAAGATGCACTGGCCTTTCAAAATTTTCAGAAGGTTCTCAGCTTCAGAATTATTTTAAATGATATTTTAAAAAATCCATATGTATGCAAGGACAGTGCCAAAAACAAGAGCATGAAGTGATCCTTCACACCAGAAGTTCCTTTCTGTAACAGAAATGATGATTCTATGATGCAATGCATACTGTGTTTCATAATGTTATTATTGATTAAATATTAATTAGGAAAATTGGGGACTAAAATATGGCAAATTCTTGAGCTTATGAAAATAGTTTTCCTTATCCTTTTTTTTATTATTATTTTTATTTATTTATTTATTTATTTTGAGTTGGAGTCTCACTCTGTCACCCAGACTGGAGTGCAGTGGCTGCTCCCAGCCACTGCTGCCTCGACCTGCTGGGCTCCGGTGATCCTTCCGCCTCAGCCTTCCAAGTAGCTGGAACTACAGGTGCGCGCTGCCACGCCCGGCTAATTTTTGATTTATTGTAGAGATGAGGTCTCGCCAAGTTGTCCAGGCAGGTCTCGAACCCGCGGGCTCAGGCAATCCACTCACCTCAGCCTCCCAAAGCACTGGGATTACAGGCTGAGCCACCGAGCCCGATCTCCTTATCCTTTCATTATCTCAGTTTGATGAATGTTTATAGTAAGTCAGTGGAGCAAATCTCAACAAAGTTTCTAAAATAAAGGCTCATTTTATGTATGTGTATACATATATACACACACACACATACACAGATAAATATATATATCTATTTAGATACATCTATATATCTCAACTTTTTTTTTTTTCTGATTCAGAGTCTCACTCTGTCACTCAGGCTGGAGTGCAGTGGCACGCTCACAGCCACCAAAGCCTCAACCTGCTGGGTTCCAGTTATCCTTCTGCCTCAGCCTTCCAAGTAGTTGGAACTACAAGTGATTGCTGCCATGCCCGGCTTATTATTTTATTTATTGTAGAGACAAGGTCTCATCAAGTTGCCCAGGCTGGTCTCGAACTCCTGAGCTCAGGCAATCCTCCTCAGCCTCGGCTGGGATTACAGGCTTGAGCTACCATGCCCAGCCTATATTTCAACTTTTCTGTATCTCTATCTATCTATATAAAAAGGGAGAGAGATAGTATTTTTTGAAAAACATGTTTAAATGTTATACTTATGTTTTCTTTAAAATGTTATCCCTTTCCCTTTTATACAGATGGACATATAGATATTTATTTATATTTATTAACTAATAAACATATTCTCAAGGTCCGTTCAATAAAAGCAAGACTTTATATTTCTGATGTTTCTTTTTGTATTATTTCTAATTTGAATATTTACATTTGTAAATGATTAGGGATCAGTTACTTATTTCTCAGTCTTTTACTTTACACAGTTAATATTTCTGAAATTTAAATTTAGGTTAAAACATCAATCTACCTTTCATAGATCTCGCTTTTTCACTGAACTTCTTTATGTATCATTATTTTTTGTATAATATCTGAGGTAGTTTTGAATATGCCTTTTAGAGTTGACCTCACATTGTCAATAGGTATTGCTTTTTAAAAGTAGCATAATCAGGAATATCTCTTTTTATCACTAACTAAAATTCCCTCCCATATACTGCCATCAACTCCTCCACCTATGCTGTCCACATTTTTTTAGCTAGGGTCAAATTATGTTTAATCTCTCAAAATAGCTAGCACATCATGAATTAAACAGAGAAAATACCTTACTGTTACGCTAAGTGACTGCTAAATACGGCTCTAAAAAAAATGAAAGATATTCTAAAAAATCACTGACTTCAGAAGTGGTCTAGAATACACAAGTCTGATCATGGAGATATAATTTATTAGCTAAATAACTAAGTATATTCATATACATTTATTGAAATAAACCTGTAAAGCAGAGGAATTGTGGAAAAAAGCTGGACAAAAGACAAAACCACTGTTTATTTGGCGCAAAAAAAAATTCTTCTTGATAGCCATCCAAAAAAATGGCTATTTTGAAAATATTTGGCACTGGACCATTTAATGATTTATGAGTAATAAACAAAGCATAATCCCTTTCATTTCCACAAATGGAGTATTGTCCAACTAGGTGGGATTTTCCATTTATCTTGGCAGGGGTATCATTAATTCCATCTGTTTATTCTGGTAATCTCAACTAGTTTACAAATCTACAGCATTATACCTTTGATTAGCTCTGTGGAAGAGATTTTGTGAAGTGGATGGATCTCCCACTCTTTCTATCTTTGGCAGCCTTGACTCTATAAAAATGTCCATTTTACCACTTCTTTTATACTCTCATGCAGCTGTTTCCACTTGTCCTCCCAACTGTGAAATATTAAAAATCTGGTGAGAGCTTTCTCCAATTTTATCTGAGTGGAAGAAAAAAGCCAGAATAAGCTTGTTCAACTTAAAAATGAGACAGGTAGGTCTTTAGACTGACTGACTTTAGAATATTCTAGGTGACCCTGTCAATCGAAGATTATTATATGTTGCTGTTGAAGGGTCTATGAGAATATGTTGTAACCTGGAAGCTGTGAGTTAGAGACCAGATTACTGGAGTAGTCCGTAACTGTTCCACAAAATAGTATTACATAAATAAAATACTTGAAGCTCAACTTGAAGCTTAACTTCTAGGTCTCCATTTTTTTTTTTTTTTTTTGAGTCGTAGTCTCACTCTGTCGCCCAGACTGGAGTGAAGTGGCCGCTCCCGGCCACCGCAGCCTCGATCTGCTGGGCTCCAGCGATCCTTCCGCCTCAGCCTTCCAAGTAGCTGGAACTACAGGCGTGCGCTACCACACCGGGCTGATCCCACCAGCAATGTTTGAGAGAGCCTATATTGCATCTTCACTAGACTTGGGTATTGTAGCTAAAAATGAAACAAAATAGCCTCACTAACTTGATAGAATTCTATTCCTCTTCAAGAGAGTTCTCTTGCTTCCAATTTAATTTGAATGAGAGTTTAGAAACACAGCCTGAATAAAAGGTTTTAGAACCAGGAGAGACCTAGAGAGTTTTTAGACCATTGAATTTAATTCTTAACAGACAAGTATTTAGCAACCACCTTACTCTTTTGAAATAAAATTCATAGGAGGGCGTGGTGGCTCATGCCTGTAATCCTAATAATTTGGGAGGCTGAGGAGGGAGTATTGCTTGAGCCTAGGAGTTTGAGACCTGGAGTTAATGAGACCTGCCTGGGCAGCATAGTGAACCCTCATCTCTACAAAAATGTAAAAAAATTAGCTGGGCATGGTGGCTGGCGTGCACCTGTAGTCCCAACTACTTGAGAGGCTGAGGCAGAAGGATCAACTGAGTCTAGGAGGTGTAGGCTATGGTGAGCTGTAATGGTGCCACTGCATTTCAGCCTGGGCAGCAGAGTGAGACCCCAACTAAAAAAATAAATTAATAAAATAAAATTTATAGATAACATAACCTATCTGAAGTCTATATGATGTGATACTTTAAACAATATGAAGCCGGGCTCGGTGGCTCAGCCTCTAATCCCGCGCTTTGGGAGGCTAAGGTGAGGGGATTGCCTGAGCCCGCGGGTTCGAGACCCTCCTGAGCAACTTGGCAAGACCTCATCTCTACAATAAATCAAAAAATTAGCCGGGCGTGGTAGCGTGCGCCTGTAGTTCCAGCTACTTAGAAGGCTGAGGCGGAAGGATCCTGGAGCCCAGCAGGTCGAGGCTGCGGTGGCCGGGAGCGGCCACTGCACTCCAGTCTGGGTGACAGAGTGAGACTCCAACTCAAAAAAAAAAAAATGAATTATGGAACCTGGATTCAAATACCTGCTCTGCTGTTTACTAGCCTCGTGACCTCTGGCACTACTCTGTACCTCAGTTTCTTCATCTATAAAATGGGGCTAATAACAGTGTCTACCTCATAGAATTGAGGATTAAAAGTGAGTATGTGTATATATGTATATATATATACACACATATATATTTTTCTTAGGAATATAATCTTCTAACTGTACAAAAAAGGATGCATAAAAGGAAAGTAATTTATGATAAAGCACATTTTAAATTTGTAAATTTCTAGGCATTATTACTCTAGAAAAAGACTGAAATAGATATTTTCACTTATACATAGAATCTCCCTGGATGCCACAACTATAATTGCAGACTGATTCAGGTGTATTGCACCTCAAAAACTGTGAACATTGCTATTGGTTACATGTGCTTCCAAAATCAACTCCTGGGCAAATTTCCAAACAGACCAAATCCCTTGATTTTCGCTTGACTTACATTCCTGGGATGTATCTTTAGCAACCATATTGGTATGTAAAATGGAGCTGGATTCCAGCCTCAAATAATTTTACAGGTTTTTCATTTTCATAAATGTCCAGTGGGCCATGGAGGTGGAACATGGGACCATTCTTTCTTGTGTGGGCATCACGCCTATTCCGGGATGTCTAGCGTTCTTGGCTCCCTCCTCTGCATGGCAGTATGCCGTCGTGGGTGGCTCCACTCCCATCGAGAGCCACTGAAGCTACACCAGCCCTCTCTTTTCCCATACCAGGTTAGTGAGTCTCAGAGAGGGCATTGAAAACAGCCACTTATTACTGTGACTGCTTGTTCCCCCATCCCTACCTCAGCCTTGTGATCACGTGGAAGATGCCTTGTTAGTGAGACTCTGCCTCTGCCACCTTTTTCCAATTAATTCCCTTTTTAGCCTTCTTCCCTAGCTCGCCCTCCTTCCCCGCCAACACCAAACCCATCAGCAAGTTCTGTGGGCTGTCCCTCCATAGACTTGGCCATAGTCTTCTCCTCTCCACGCCTGTCCTGCTACAATTTATTCTTCTTAGAGCAGCCAGAAGGAGCTCTAAAAAAATCACATCATACCATTCCTCTGCTTCAACAGTTCCAGAGTTTTTCCAAAGCACTGGGAATGAAATGCAAATTCCTCCCCTGCCCTACAAGGCCTTGAATGATCTGTCTTCATCTCCCCCCACTCTTCCCATTGCCTTAGCCTCATCAGCTCCACAGTCCCACATCCCTGCCTCAGGGCTTCACACCTGCTCTTCCTTCTGCCTGGACTCGACTTCTCCTCAGCAGGAACTTGGAAGAGCTGGCCCCTTACATCTGTTCCAAGTCACTGCCTTAGAGATCATTCCTGACCACCTCTCATCCAAAAACCCTATGGCTCTAGTCTCTCGCTATTGCCTTACTCTCATTTTTATTCTTGAAAACGCTTATCACGATTTGGATGGAGTTGGAGAGTTTGCTTGCTGTGTATTTTCTCCTGGGTAGACTAGACTATGCTGGGGCAGAGACTTCATTAGTCTCACTCTCCATGGTATCCCAGGGCCCGGCACAATGCTTGCCAGTGCTGCTCACTATTATTATTATTATTAGAGATGAGGTCTCATTACACTTTAGGCAGTGGTGCAATCAAAGCTCACTGTAGCCTCAAACTCTTAGGTTCAAGTGATCCTCCTACCTCAGCCTCCCAAGTAGCTGGGACTACAGGTGTGTGCCACTGTGCCAGTTTTTTTTTTTTTTTTAAATAAAGACAGGATCTTGTTTTGTTGCCCAGTCTGGTCTCCAACCAACTCCTGGACTCAAGCAATCCTCTTGCCTCAGCCTCCCAAAGCACTGGAAGTACAGGTGTGAGCCGTGGTGCCCAGCTCTGCTTGGCACCAATCAGAATCCTTCCCTATGAATTTTGCAATTTGTCTAAGACAGAAGTTCTTGACCTTTTTTTGGGTGCCTAGGCCTTAAGATATAAAGTTCAGAAAGTATCAGCAACTGGATATTCTGTCTTTGGGACCAGAGAACTGGAAGGAATCAATCAGCTGAGAGGGTCAGAGAAATTGAGAGAGAGGTAGATGGGCAGAGCGTCCTCACAGTAGGGGGAGGAGACAGCAGATATTCCTGGGCCCAGGTGCCTGCTCTCTGTGTGAGTGTGCACGCTTGTCCACAGATGTGTTTTAATTCTTAAAAGATAAGTTATTTAACAGCCAGGCGTGGTGGCTCCTGTCTATAATCCCAGAATTTTGGAAGGCTGACGTGAGAGGATTGCCTGAGCCTACAGGTTCGAGACCAGCTTGGGCCACTTGGGCCTCATCTCAACAATAAATCAAAAAATTAGGCGGGCGTGGTGGCGCATGCCTATAGTTCCAGCTACTTGGAAGGCTGAGGCGGAAGGATCGCCAGAGCCCAGCAGGTGGAGGCTGTGGTGGCCACGAGCGTGCCACTGCACTTCAGCTTGGGTGACAGGGTGAGACTTCAACTAAAAAAAAACCCAAAAAACAATAACAACAAAAAAGCAAAATAGCTTTATTGTGGTATAACTGATATGCAACAAACTGCACATATTCAAAGTGTGTGATTTGGTGAGCTTTGGCATGTGTATACACCCTGTAACCGTCACCACAATCCAGACAATAAACACATCCCTCCCTTCCAAGAGTTTCCTCCTGCCCCATTGTAATCTTTCCCTCCAGGCTCTATTTGCTCCGCCCCCCCCACCATCCCCAGCAACTGCTAATCTATTTTCTGTCATTATAGATTAGCTTACCTTTTCTAGATTTTTCTATAAATGGAATTATACATGCATACATTATCTTCTTTGTCTGGCTTTTTCACTCAGCATGATTATTTTTAGAATCATCCATGTTGTTGCATGTATCAATAGTTTGTTCTCTTTTATTGCTGAGGATTATTCCATTGTATGGATACGCCCTAGTTTGTTTATCCACTCATCTATTGCTGGGCATTTGGGCTGTTTCCAGTTCCGGGTTGTTGCAGATGATGACCACTCATGTACTTTGTATGGACATATTTATTTCCTTTCTCCTAGTTTAAAATCTAGGCCTGGAATGGCTAAAGCGTATGTTATTCTTAATTATAGATTTCTCTTTTTTGCTTAAGCCTATCGGTTTAGGATTGGTCAAGGTCCCTCAGCAGGACTGGGACTCAGTTTCCTCCCTGTAGTCTTCCTCCAAGCTGCCTCTGGTCTCTGCACATTGTGCTGCTGTGGCCAGAGCTAGGCTGAGAGTGCGTGTGCCTTACCGTCCTGAGCACGTCGCCTTTGAGAAGCAATGTTGACTTACATAAGCACACTGACCTCTTGCTTCTTGCTGAAGTCTAAAATCACGGCATCTTTTGCAAGTGTGCTCTCGCTGCCTCTGGACTGGAATGTTAAGTGCAAGAGGAGTTGCCTGGCTTAACAGTCTGATCAAAATATGTCTGTGGATGGACAAGGTCAGTGATTGACTCGCAGAAGGAGAGCCTTAGATGAAAAGACAGTCTGAGCTTCAGAGAGCCACAGGGATGAGCTGAGCTGAGGCCTGTGCATTCAGAGCAGCTCAAAGCCAGCACACCCAGGCAGCATATTTTTACATTTGAGTTTAATTTATTTTTGAAAAAGGAATGCATTTAGATGGTCCAAAATTCAAAAGCGAGGGTGGGTGTACAGTACTGTGAAAAATCTTTCTCATGTCCCCAGTCACCCCCTGTCCTCAGAGGTAACTACAACTCCTCCCCCTCCCCGTTCCTTAAATAGGCTTCTAGAGATTTGCATATACAAAGATTTGCATGTACAAATATATATGTGTGTATCGTGTATGTGTGTGTGTATGTGTGTGTGTTGAATTCTTTTTACACAAATGCTAGCAGACTAAACACATTGTTCAGCAGTTGGATTTTTTTCACGTTATGTGTCTTAGAGCTTAGTCCATACAATGGAAAGAGACTCCTCATTCTTTTTCAATATTTACATAGCATTACATTATACTTATTTCACCGGTCGAGGCAGGATTTGACCATTGGTATTGGTAGGACCATGCAATTACAGGGGTGAATGATTTTAGTTTGCACAGTAAATAATGACAAAGTCACAGGTGGATTCACTTGGTCTACTGAACTGTACTATAATCTCAGTGAAGGCAGGCTGCAGGGCAGGTAACATTTCTAAGCACTTGATATGCCAGTGGATTCATAAGTAGTGGTTCTTAAACTTTGAAGTCCTTAAGAATCACCTGGGAGCTAATTAAAAGTGAGGCCAAGCAGGCTCCCCCTCCTCCACTGGCCCAGAAATTCTAATTCACTGCAGCAGAAGGTGGGGAGTCCAGGATTCCGATATAGATGGTCCTCAGACTAAACTTTGAGAAAAAACCATGCTCTGAGGAAGAAAAAAAACTTGCCACTGAAGGAGTAAACGAATAGTTCATTAAATCAAATTATTGACATAATTTTATTCTTTTATATAATATTTATTTTGTATTTTTAAACCTGAAAAGGAATTCCTAAGCAAGTCAATGTTTTTATACAGTAAGAAGGATATGCATTCTCTCCACCTCTGCCTCCCAATTCTCTCTGGAGACAACAGCTCCTGGCCAGTTATTATCTCTGAAAAGACTTGAGGGCTCTACCACACTGCAGGGAGCACCACTGTGACTGAGGATATGGGCCTTGTGCCTAGTTGGAGGCAGTTCAATGGGCTAAGAATAGCAATGAACTTGGATTTTGGAGTCCTGGGTCAAATGCCTTGTTCAATATCAGTGGCTCACTGTGTGCTGGGCACCGAGCACAAGATGTTTTTTTTTTTTTTTTGAGTCAGGGTCTCACTCTGTTACCAGGCTGGAGTGCAGTGACACAACCATAACTCACCACAGCTGTGATCTCCTGGGCTTAGGTGATCCTTTGTCCTCAGCCTCCTGTGTAGCTGAGACTATAGGTGCATGCCACCAAGCCCAGCTAACTATTTTTGACTTTTTTTTCTTGTAGAGATGAGGTCTCATTATGCTGTCCAGGTTGGTCTCAAACTCCTGGGTTCAAGCAATCTTCCCGCCTCGGCCTCCCAAGTGCTGGGATTACAGGCATGAGCCACCGCACCTGACCTGAGCACAGGATTTTAGGTGCATCATGTCAGTTAATCTACAATGACCCACTTTACAGAGGAAAACCGAGACCAACAGGGTTCTAGTAATTTTGCTAGGGTTGGGGGGTGGGCCACACAGCTAGGTATTGTGTAGGACAGATCTCATCTGGAGCTCTTTCTTGTTCTGAACCACACATTTTTATCTTTTTCTTTTTTGTTTTTTATTACAGATGTCACACATGATCATCTATCTATCTATCTATCTATCTATCTATCTATCTATCTATCTATCTATCTATTTATTGAGTTGGAGTTTCACTCAGTCACCCAGGCTAGAGTGCTGTGGTGTGCTCATGGCCATCTAGCATCTACCTGCTGGGCTCCAACGATCCTTCTGCCTCAGTCTTCCAGGTAGCTGGAACTACAGAGCATGCTACCATGCCCAGCTAATTTTTTTTATTTTTATTTTTATTGTAGAGATAAGGTCTCACCAAGTTGCCTGGGCTGGTCTCAAACCTGCGGGCTCAGGCAATCCACTTGCCTTGGCCTCCCAAAGTGCTGGGATTACAGGCTGAGCCACCGAGTCTGGCCAGTCATTATTTTTAAAAATTAAAATATAGATAAGTAGAAAGAAAAAAAAAATCTACCCATGTACCTACCCTACAGCGAAAAGTACCATTAATGATTTGGTTTATCTTATTTCAAACATTTTCCTAAGCACTTATACACATAATTATACATACATCTATATAGACATACACAAACTTGCATTTAAGCATAAAATCAGGTCATATTATATATAGTAATATGTAACCTGCTTTTTCCTACTAAGTAATAAATACATGAACAGCTGTCCACATCAAGTGTAAACCCGCATCGTAATTTTTAGTGGCTGCACGCATCCCACTGAATATATGGATGTAGCATCTTTATTTAACCAACTTTCCATTGATGGAATTCAAATTGTTTGAATTTTTTGTTGTTATAAGCAAGCTTGGCCGGGCTCGGTGGCTCAGCCTGTAATCCCAGCACTTTGGGAGGCCCAGGCGAGTGGATTACCTGAGCCTGCAGGTTTGAGACCTGCCTGGGCACTTTGGCGAGACCTCGTCTCTACAATAAATAAAAAAAAAAATTAGCCGGGCATGGTAGCATGCGCCTGTAGTTCCAGCTACTTGGAAGGCTGAGGTGGAAGGATCGCCGGAGCCCAGCAGGTCAAGGTTGCAGTGGCCGAGAGTGTGCCACTGCACTCCAGTCTGGGCGACAGAGTGAGACTCCAACTCAAAAAAAAAAAAAAAGAAAAGAAAATAAGCAAGCTTGTGGCAAATGTAATAATCATGATAACATTTATGGATTATTTCTCACATATCAGATTACAAGATTATTTAATTTAATCCCATGGTGATCCTATAAGGTAATACAATGGTTATCCCTCTTTCATAGGTGAGGAAACTGCAATCAGAGAGATCAGGTCACTTGTCTACATCATCTAGCTAGTGGGTGGAAACGATAGGCTTTGAACGGAGCTCTTTCTGTTTCTAAGGCCTAACCTCTTTCCTCTAAATTGTGCTGTGTCCCAACTACTGAAATGGGCTTCCTTCAATTCCCTTTGATGCAACCACAGGTGGGAGGGATTTGGGATCAAAGCATCTGGAAGATTCCCCATCTAGCTCTTTTGAAGCCTAACCAGAGCCAGAAAGTCCTGGACCTATTTCCCCCGCCTCCCCGAAGAAAGTCCATGTACTTGCCAACTGAGATACCAAGTCTTCCCTGGGTGACTGGCCAGAAAGTCTTAGATCTGAGTCACCGCATCACAAAGCAGGCCCAGAACTGCTTGAAGCCATGTGCTCTTGAGTTGCTGGTTTGCCTGCTGTCCTCTCAGCCCCAAAAGAAGCATACTGGGTTCTAGAAACATTCTTGCTAGCTGAGGCCTAGAAACTGGCCAGCTCAGCCCTGAGTCTTGTGCTTCCATGTCAAACAGAAGGTTTTGCCCATGGGCACAGGTTCATGGCCTCTGTGAGGACACAGCCCTTGGAGCAGCAATCACTCAGGAGTGGCTCTTGTGTCTAGTAGCCACTTAGGGGAACAGCCTCTCTTTAACATAGGTCCTAGAAAGTGGCACAGGTGCCATGTCAACAAAAGTCTGCTTCCCCCAGAAGCAGCCCCTGAGACATGGGCTTCAGTGAACAGTTATTCGAGAAGTGCAGGCAGCACTCGCAGGGGATGAGAAATGATACAAGGGAGGGAAGGCTGCCAGGAAAGGGTGTATTATTATGCCAGCAACCACTTGGGCAACTGGAGCCCAAGTCCATGGGGAAGTTGGGAAAACCTCTGGGTCACCTCACCAGAGGGGTGAGAGAGCTGGGGTATTTATACCACTTATCCTGCCAGGCACTTTGCGGCAGAGAGGTTTTTGTAGTTTTGGTTTTTTTTTTTTGAGTTGGAATCTCACTCTGTTGCCCAGCCTGGAGTACAATGGCACTCTCATGGCCACCCCAGCCTCAGCCTTCCGCCTCAGCCTTCCAAGTAGCCAGAACTACAAGTACATGCTACCATGCCCAACTAATTTTTTTTTTTAATTTTAGAGATGAGGTCTCGCCAAGTTGCCCAGACTGTTCTCGAACCCGTGGGCTCAGGTAATCCCCTCACCTTGGTCTCCCAGGTTTTTGTAGTTTTGAAAAAAAGTCTTCAGGTGATGACATGCAGAAACTATAAGATGAAAGTTGACTGGAACAGACTCAAGTGATATGGCCTGAGGGTTATGGGTGGGGGATTCGCCCTGGGCCCAGGTTCAGATTCTAACTAGTGAACGAAAACTTTCTGTACTAGGCCAGTGTCACCCAGTCCCCAGCTGTAGCTGCAAGTAGCCTTTCAAACAATCCATATGGAAGTTCACATATATTCCAAATCTTATGTCTCTTTATGTACATTTTTGTCTGTTGTTTCTATCAATTATTAGAGAGGTCTGTTATTTTGCCTTATTCCCTTTTCCCTCTAGTTTGCAAGATATCTTTTGTTTCTATTCTTATAGTAGTTACCCTAGTAATTTCGACCTGCTACTTGACTTATCAAAGTCTAAAATTAATCAATGTCTTTTTTCCCTGAACTATGCAACAACCTAAAACACTTTCCCTTCATTAAACCAGCCTCCAGTTTATAAGCTTATTGTTACTGCATATTTTATCTTATTTTTTAATCCCCAGAAGACATTATGATTATAATTCTATGTAGTCAATGAAAAATATGGATTATTTAGACACATCTTAATTTCAAAGTACATAGGAATTTTATGGTTACCTTTTTCTTATTCATTTATAGCATAAATGCATTGTGGTCTGAAAACATATTCTATACCATTTTAATACTTTGAAATTTGTTTATACTTACCTAATGGCCAAGGATATGGTTGATTTCTGTAAGTGCTCTATGAATGCTGAAAAAGACCATGAATTCTGCTGTGATCCATAGATATCTACTAGGTCAGGCTTGTTAATCATTAAATCATCTGTGTTCTTACTGACAGTTTTTATCTGCTTGTTCTAGCAATTTCTGAGAGAGATATGTTAACATCTGATATGGCTGTGGATTTGTTTGTTTCTCTTTATCATTCTGTCTTTTTGGCTGTATACCTTTTTTATTTTTTTGAGTCGGAGTTTCATTTTGTCACCCAGGCTGGGGTGCAGTGGCACGCTCATGGCCATTGCAGCCTTGACCTGCTGGGCTCAGGTGAATCTTCTGCCTCAGCCTTCCGAGTAGCTGGAACTGCAGGCGTGTACCACCATGCCCAGCTAATTTTTTGATTAATTGTAGAGATGAGGTCTCTCCAAGTTGCCCAGGCTGGTCTCAAACCCCTGGGCTCAGGCAATCCTCTCGCCTCCGCCTCCCAAAGTGCTGGGATTACAGGTGTGAGTCACTATGCCCAGCGGCTGTATACCTTTTAAAAAGCATGTTATTAGGTACATGTAAATGTAGAATTGTTATATCTTCCTGGTAAATTGTTGTTGTTATGAAATGACTCGTCCTGTTATGAAATGATTTTGGCTTTCAAGACTATTTTCAGGTTGGATGCAGTGGCTCACACCTATAATACAAGCACTTTGAGAGGCCAAAGCAGGAGGATTGCTTGAGCCCAGGAGTTCGAGACCAGCCTAGGCAATATAGAGAGACCCTGTCTCTACAAAAAAATTTAAAAAATTAGCCAACCATGATGGCACGTGACTATAGTCTCAGCTACTTGGGAGATTGAGGCAGGAGGATTGCCTGAGCCCAGAAGGTTGAGGCTGCAGCGAGCTGTGATTGTGCCATTGTGCCATTGCATTCTAGACTGGATGACAGAGTGAGACCCCGACTCAAAAAAAAAAAAATGACTATTTTCTTTTGTAACTATATGCCAGATGTCTGTTGTGTATTACTTGCTGTTATTTTAATGTTTGTCCTCTTCAAAAGTCATGCTGAAATGTAATTGACATTGTGATGGTGTTGAGTTGTAGGACCTTTAACAAAGAGGTGTTTAGGTCATAAAGACTCCACCCCCATGAATGGATTAATGCTGAGAGTGGGATCCCTCCTTCTGGTGCTCTCTCTATGTCTCTCTCTCTCACCCTCTCTTTGCCTTTCTGCCTTCTGCCATTATGATGAAAGCAAGAAAGCCCTTGTCAGGTGCCAGCACCTCGATATTGGACTTTACAGACTCCAGAACTGGAAACAATAAATTTCTGCTTTTTATAGATTATCCAGTCTCAGGTATTCTGTTATAGCAGCACAAGACAGTTTTTGCATAATATACTTTTTCTACCTTTGCATTTTCAACCTTTTTGTATATTTATGATTTAGATATATTTCTTTTTTGAGAGGGGAGAAAAAGGGTTTATTCTGCAACCAGGTTACAGGAAGATGGGTTGGCCTTATCAAAAACCTATTTAATCAGATTATACATTCGGTATTGATAGCTAAAACAGGCAATGTCTTGTTGTATTTCTTACAGACAACACATAGTTAAATTTTTATTACCAGTCTGGAAATCTTTGCCTTTTGACTGAAATATTTCTTTCTGTTTTTTCTTTCTGAGTGGAGTCTCACTCCGTTGCTCACGCTGGAGTGTAGTGACACGCTCACGGCCACCCCAGCCTCAACCTGCTGGGCTCCGATGATCTTTCCACCTCAGCCTTTCAAGTAGCCGGGACTACAGGCACGTGCTACCACGCCCAGCTAATTTTTTAATTTATTGTAGAGACAAGGTCTCGCCAAGTTGCCCAGGCTGGGCTCAGGCAATCCACTCACCTCAGCCTCCCAAAGTGCTGGGATTACAGGCTGAGCCACCAAGCCCAACAGAAATATTTATTTCTTAAGCTTCACAAGATATATATATTATATATATATATGCAATGTTCACTTAGACCTCCTACTTGTGATAATTTTCTGTCTATCTGAAATAAAATATTTAGAATGTCTTTGGTGTATTTAGGTCTGCAGATGGCAAACTGTTTCAGTTTTTATTTGTGTGAAAAATATCACCTTTACGATTGTTTTACTTCTTGATATCTAATGTGCTGAAAACAATTGCCAACCCAGAATTCTACACCCAGCAAAACTGTCCTTCAAGAATGAAGACAGGCTGGGCTCGGTGGCTCAGCCTGTAATCCCAGCACCTTAGGAGGCCAAGGCAAGTGGATTGCCTGAGCATGTGGGTTTGAGACCAGCCCGTGCAATTTGGCAAGACCTCGTCTCTACAATAAATCAAAAATTAGCTGGGCATGGTAGTGCGTGTCTGTAGTTGTGGCTACTTGGAAGGTTGAGGCGGAAGGTTTGCTGGAGCCCAGCAGGTTGACACTGGGGTGGCTGTGAGCATGCCACTGCACTCCAGCCTGGGCGACAGAGTGAGGTTCCAATAAAAAAAAAAAGAATGAAGACAAAATAAAGACATAATCTTTCCACTAAAATATTAGTTCTTCCCACCCCAAACCTGCTCCTCCCTGGCAACCCCAAAAATTTGGGCGAAAAGTGCAAAAGTATTGCAGTTATCCAAGATTCATGTTCTTTTTCCTTCATCTAGTATTTGGTTCTTTGTTGAATCTTGTTAGCTCTATTTCAACCCAGTCACTTCTTACTTCCTCCACTTCTGCAACCTTACCTCAAACCACCGTCATCTTTCACCCAAACTGTAGCAATGGCCCCCTGATTGGTTCCTCTGCTTCTTTTCTTGTCATTCATATTCTATTTTTGATACAACATCCTTTTACAACAAAATGAGATGTTATTATTTCCCTGCTCAAACCCTCCAATGTCTCCTCAGTTAGAATAAAATACAATCTCTGTCCTTCGTGTACACGGCATGACTCCTGTCTACCTTCTCTTGATTCTACACCATGCTCTCCGTTGCTCACTGAGCTCCAGCCACTCTGGGATCCTGTCGTTCTTCACTTACGCCCAGTTTGCTTCCATCCGGCACCTTTCCACATGCTCTCCCTTCTGCCTGGAGTGCACCCCTGGATTTCAGTTTGGCTCCTCTACCCACTTTGTTCCCGTCTCTGCTGGGATGATAATTCACAGGAAGGGCTTCCCTGACCATCCTTTCTAAAACAGCAGTCCTCTCCTCCTTTCTCTGCTGTAGTTATCTTCATGATAATTATAATCACCTGTCATTCACGCCTGTCATCCCAGCACTTTGGGAGGCTGAGGTGGGAGAATTGTTTGAGCCCAGGAGTTTAAGACTAGTCTGGGCAACATAGTGAGACCTCATCTCTGCAAAATGTCAAAAAATTAATTGAGCATGATGGTGCACACCCGTAGTCCCAGTTACTTGGGAGGCTGAGGAGGAAGGATTGCCTGAGTCTAGGAGGTCAAGGCTACAGTGAGCCATGATCATGCCACTGCACTCCAGCCTGGGCAACAGAGCGAGATCCTGACTTAAAAACAAAAACAAAAAACTATCTGACATTATTTCACATATTCTAGACTGTGAACTCCGCAAGGACAAGAACTTTGTTTTATTTACTTTATTCATTCCTAGTGTTTAGATCAATTCCTGTCACAAAAGAAGTTCTCAGTAAATATCTGTTGAATGAATGAATCTGCACTGTGTTGATTTTACAATGACAATGCTTATTAAAACATTTTCATGGAACAATGGCTCAAGTACCTAACTTTATCAACTTGTTACAACAAAGTTGGGTTAATTCCCTGATCGCCTTAACACCCAATTCTTGTGATGACAAATCCTCAGTCTTTTCTCAGAGGACTTCCCAATTATTTCTGGGAGTCCCCAGAGGAGGGCTCATAGGAGTAGCATGCTAGAGCCAGCTTATATAGACGCCCGAGAGGTTATGGTTAAATATTCAGAAATTCTGTGAGCTGCCTGTTATGCTGTGGTAGCTTGAAATTGGCCCCAGTGGGAATATTTACACCACAGAAAAATTAGTGAATGCTACAAATCGGGGTGGTTTTTATGACTAAAAAAAAAAAAAATTTAGAGCCAGTTTACCAATACAAGGGTCCCTAAACTAGTTAGTAAGCTATAGTCCCCAGGCAGCCTCAGCTCTCCTCTACCTGAGGGCCCACGGCGAAGGCTCTCGAAGCCCTAGCCAAAAAGGCCAATGTCCCTGCCAACACAGCTCTGTCCTACCTTCTCACGGAGCCACAGATGAAATTAAGGGCTGCCCAGAAACGGAGCAGGGCTTTGAACTGACAGGTTTTCTCCCAAATTTCCCTCAGCTTCTTCTCTCACCATCTGGCTTTTAGAGCTCTTAGAACTTCTTAATTTTATTTTTAAATCAAGGCTCCATAGTGGTAGTGCCAAGGGGTGTCTTAGGGATTCTACCCCCTGTGGCAGAATCTGCTAGTCACAAAAAAGTTCCTCTTCTTCCTTTATGTGGCTGTGGTGCCAGAACAACAGAAAGGGCAGAACAGGAAGACAGAAGCCACCCACCACGTGGGCACCAGAGACAAGAGAAGATTTCTTTACTCATGGAAGTCCCTGGTGGCTGCTAGAATCAATTCTTGACTCATACAATTCTCTAGAATGTTCATCCGCTCCTCTAAGCCAGCTAAGTAAAAATGCGTATTTTCTGTGCAAGTCCAACATCAGAACAAGTCCCCTAGCATCCTCCTCACAGCCGATGGCTGCCTCCAAGGCCTTGCCTAGACTCGGGAGCTGCCTTGTGGGTCCACATTACCTATGTCCCTTCTCGCACATGCTGTATTACTGCTTCTCCACCGACCACCCCAGTCAGGAGGTACCCAGACGAGATTTCTTCCAAACTCACTTCCTCCACAGTTCAAGGCCTCTATGTCCAGGAGACAGCAGAGTGTGGACTTTTAGATTTGTGGCTTGGGACCTGATGCTTACAAGTATCCTGGGTAGTTATTTAACTCCCAGTTTCTTCACCCATCTAATGGGCTTGATACTCTCAGCCTCACAGGTTGAATGCTGTGAAGATTAAATGAGAAAATGCCCAGAGTAAGTGCTCAGTGCTACACCCAATCATTTCCTTGGGGTAAATTTCCAGAAGAGGAATTTCTGCGTCACAGTTTCTGTTCATTCACAGTTTTGATGGCTACCAAAAACTGCTCTCCAAAAGGGTTTATACAGTGTAAGAATATCCCTTTTCTTCAGAACTTCATTAGTACTTTGTATTGTCAATTTCTTTATCTTTGCTAATCTATTAGGCAGATAGTATCTTGTTTTTTCCTCATAATTTTAAAGTTGGGTGGACCTTTAACTACTGACAGCATTGATCATTCTTTTATGTTGGTTGGCCATCTGAGTTTCTTTTGCAAATTTCCTGTTTTCACCCTTTGCCTGCTTTCTATCGGGCTGTAGGGGACCAGGGAGTCTGAGGACTAGAAGACAATTTGGGTGAAGGGGTGGCAGTGGGAATGTCACTGAGAAGAGGGATGAGAGAGAAGTCTGAGAGCAGAATAGGGCCTGGTGCAGTGACTCAAACCTGAAGTACCAGCACTTTGGGAAGCTGAGGCAAAAGGATTGCTTGAGGGCAGGAGTGTGAGACCAACCTGGAAAACATAGCAAGACCCTGTCTCTAAAATAAAAATAAAAATAGCCAGGCACATGGCAAGGGCCTGTGGTCCTGCTACTCATTAGGCTAAAGTAGAAGGATTGCTTGAACCCAGGAGGTCTAGACTGCAGTGAGCCATGATCTCACTGCTGCACACCAGCCTGAGCAACAGAGCAAGACTCTGTCTCAAAAAACCAAACTGAAACAAAACAACCCAAAACTAAAAAAACAAAAAAACAAAAACAAAAACCAGGCCGGGCTCGGTGGTGCAACCTATAATCCCAGCACTTTGGGAAGCCGAGGCAAGTGGATTGCCTGAGTCTGAGGGTTCGAGACCAGACCGGACAACTTGGGGAGACCTCGTCTCTACAATAAAATAAAAAAATAGCCGGGCGTGGTAGCGTATGTCTGTAGTTCTGGCTACTTGGAAGGCTGAGGTGGAAGGATTGCCAGAGCCCAGCAGGTCGACGCTGAGGTGGCTGTGAGTGTGCCACCGCACTCTAACTTGGGTGAAGGAGTGAGAGACTCTAACTCAAAAAAACAAAACAAAACAAAAAAACTCACTCCAAACAACAACAGAGTAGATGGCGATTTTGGTGATGGTTCAAATGTGGGTGGAGAAGGAAGGAGAGCAGTTAAAAATGAAACCCAGGGCCAGGCATGGTGGCTCATACCTGTAATTCCAGCACTTTGAGAGGCTAAGGTGAGAGGATTGCTTGAGCCAGAAGTTCAAGAGCCGTTTAGGCAACATAGTAAGGCCTCGTCTGTACAAAAAATCAGCCAGGTGGCTGGACTCGGTGGCTCAGCCTGTAATATCAGCACTTTGGGAGGCCGAGACAAGTGGATTGCCTAAGCCCGTGGGTTTGAGACCAGCCCTGGCAACTTGGCGAGACCTTGTCTCTACATTAAATCAAAAAAATTAGCTGGGTGCTGTAGTGCACGCCTGTAGTTCTGGCTACTTGGAAGGCTGAGGCGGAAGGATCACCAAGCCCAGCAGGTTGATGCTGGAGTGGCCGTGAGTGTGCGTGCCACAGCACTCCAGCCTGGGCAACAGAGTTAGACTCCAAATCAAAAAAAAAAAAAAGAAAAAAATTAACCAGGCATGGTGGTGCATGCCTGTAGTCCCAGTTACTTGGGAGGCTGAGGTGGAAGGATCACTTGAGCCCAGGAGATCGAGGCTATAGTGAGTCATCATTGTGTCACTGCCCTCCAGCCTGGGTGACAGAGTGAGACCCCCAACTCAGGAAAAAAAATGACATCCAGACTTTTGGTTTGAACAGCTAATTAGACGGAGGTGGCCTTTTCTGGGATGTGAAAGGTTGGGATGAAGATAATATTTGCTATTCTTGTCATTTGACTTTGACATGCTCTGTGGGTCACCAAATCCTGGTAAACAGTTGGATTTGTATGTCTGGAGCTGTGAAGACAGACGTCAATGGGAGATGGAGTACCTGATTTGTGGCAAGAGAATTCCCATGGGGACTGTGGAAGGAGGAGAACCTACTTGAGAAAAGAGATACCGAAGAGGTAGACAAAGATGGAGCCTGGGAAGGCGTAATGGGAGGGATAGGTGGAAATGAGAGGAGTGAGGGTTGTGGAAGCTAAGAAAGAGGGCACTTGATGATGGAGAAGGTGGTGAATCGTATCAAAGACACCTGGTAAGACCAAGACAAAGAAATAGCTGTTTGGGTTAGAGATGAGGACGAGCAGACTGCTGGTGTGATGGTGGCAGAAGCCAGACTCCAATGGGTTGAGGAGTGAGTGGGGCGAGGAAGCAGATGTTGGGTTCAGCTGTCTGTAGGGTGGGAACACTTGAGGAACCAAGAGCGATGGGTGTGTCCATCTCCCCACACCTTCACCAGTCCTGTATTTGGCCAACTTTTGGTCTTTCCCCATTCGATAGGTAAAAGTGCCTTCTTCTTCTTCTTCTTCTTCTTCTTCTTCTTCTTTTTATTTGCATTCATTTGCTTATCATTACAGTTAACTGGTCATTTGTTTTTCTTAGAAAAGTTGTCTCTCCTCGGGTTGTTTTTTTTTTATGAGACAGAATCTCGCTCTTTCACCCAAGCTGGTGTGCAGTGGTGTGATCATAGCTCACTGCAGCCTCTAATACCTGGGCTCAAGTGATTCTCCTGCCTCAGCCTCCTATGTAGCTAGGACTACAGGCTCACACCACCACCAACTTCTCCAGGGTTGTATTAACAAGTAAAAATACAGGATACTGAGTTAAATCTGAATTCCAGATGAACAGCAAATACTTCTAAAGTATAAGTATGAGGCCGGGCGCAATGGCTTAAGCCTGTAATTCCAGCACTTTGGGAGGCCAAGGTGAGGGGATTGCCTGAGCTCAGGGGTTCAAGACCAGCCTGGGCAAAATGGCAAGACTTCATCTCTACAGTTAAAAAAATAAATAATTAAGCCGGGCGTGGAAGCCTGTGCCTGTAGTGCCAGTTACTAGGAAGGCTGAGGTGGAAGGATTGCTTGAGCCAGCAGGTCAAGGCTGTGGTGGCTGTGAATGTGCCACTGCACTCCAACCTGGGCAACAGAGTGAGACTCCAACTCAAAAAAAAAAAAGTATATGTATGCCCCAAATATTGCATGGGGTATGCCTCTTTTATATCTGGTGACCTGCTTCCCCATCCCAAGATTATAAAACATAATATTTCCCTGTACATGTTTATAGGACATTATAGTTTCACTTAGAGTTTTGAGTCATCTCAAATTTATTTTGTGAGCTATAGATCTAACTTAACTTTTTCTTAAATGGTTAGGAGGTTGTCCCAGTACTATTTATTAAATAATCTAGCAATTTCTCACTGATTTGGAAAACAATCTTGATCATATATCAAATTCTGTTAGGTACTTTGATCTCATCTTTTTATTCTGTTTCATTGATCATTTGTCTATTCATTGTATTAATCATGTTTTTAAAATTTTTTCTGTATTTTATGATGCTTTGATATCTTGGAGTTTTATTAATCCTGGAGAGATCACCCCTCCCAGGGTTAGCTAATTCTTAGATAGCAAACAACTTGATAGGAGCAGGTTTTCTATATCCAATCAACCAATCCAGAACCCATACCCAAAACCACATCCTTTATCTAACTCATTTACCAACCCCAAACTTCCCCTCCCCTAAATCACCTCGAAGCCAGGTACTGGACAAGGAAGGACCACCCCTTCATCTCAAAGCTAGCAAATTTATTCGAACCAGCCAATTCTAAGTCTGCTCAGTTGCTTACCTGGCATCGCCCATTCCTCCCGGGAAAACCACAAGAAAGGCTCTTGCATGCTTTCCCAGGTTCATTCTGCCTCCTGCTGCCTCCCACTTGGCCCTGCGTAGTGTGGCATGCCCTCTCCTCTTGGGAATTGTAAATAGTAAACTCTTCTTTCAAGGGCAGTTTTCTCCATGTCTGTCATCTTACCATACTTGTTGAAACCAAAATCCTGGGTACATTTAAAAATATCTGTGCCAGCGCTGTATTATTTTAATTTCTAAAACTTTGTAATATATTTTAGAGAATGGGAAAGCCCTTTCTCACTCTTATTTGTCAGATTTTGCCTGGATATTCTTATAGCTTTATTTTTCAATTTAACTTTAGAATTGCTTTGCTAAGTTCTAACATAAGGACTTCAGGAATTTTGAGTTGTAAAATGTAAATTTTTATATTAATTGAAGGGAAATAGGTGAGTTTTAAACACTGAGTGTTTCTATTCAAGACAAGGTACTATCTCTAAGTCCTCCCATGTCCTTCAATAGACCTTTTTTTCCCCATAAAGGTTTAGCACACTTTTGGTAAGTTTATTTCTAGCTGATATTATGAATGGGCTCTTTCCCCATTACATTTTGTTTTGTTTTGTTTCTGAGACAGAGTCTTGCTCTGTTGCCCAGACTGGAGTGCAGCGGCGCAATCATAACTCATTGCAGCCTCAACCTCTTGGGCTTAAGCCATCTTCCTGCCTCAGCTTCCCAAGTAGCTGGGACTACAGGAGTGTACCATTGTACCCAGCTAATTTTCAATTTATTTGTTGAGACAGGGTCTTGCTTTGTTGCCCAGGCTGGTTTCAAACTCCTGGGCTTAAGCAATCCTCCCCCCTCTACCTCCCAAAGTGCTGGGATTACAGGCATAAGCCATTTTGTAATGTGCCTGACTGACCCTCCATTATATTTTCTAACTATTTCTTATTGTTTGATGGAAATAGTATTGATTTTTGTATATTTGTTTTGTAATTGGCCATGTTCCTGGACTCACTTAATATTTTTAATGGGTTTTGGGGAGAAAATTTTAGATATATAATCATATTAACTTTAAATGATAGTTATGTTGCCTCCTTCTGTCTAATACTTATATTTTATTTTGTATATCTCCATAACTAAATCAGCTAGGACTCTCAAAACAATTTGAATTAAAAGCTGTGGTTAGGAATCCTTTATTGTTCTTCACCTAATGGAACTATTTCTAGAGTTTCATTGTGAAATATAATGCTTAAAGTTGGTTTGAGACATAAAAAAAAAGCAGAAGAAAGTATCTTATTTCTGTTTTATGAAGATTTTTAAAACCTAGCTATGAATATTATATTTATCAAATGCATTTTCATTATCTTTTAATGTATGGTTTTCTTTTCCTACTTATTAATAAGATAAATTATATAATTTTTTCTAATATTGACCTATATTTTAATTCCTGTAACTAATACCACTTACTCATGGTGTATTTTTCTTTCAAACCATTATCATAGACTATTTTCTAGAATAAATTATATTAATAGATTTGTTAATACTGAACTATCCTAACATTCCTATAATGAACACCACTTGATCAAGGTATGCTTCTATCCTAATATACTGTTAAGTTCTCTTTGTTAATCTTTTTAAAAGAGTATGAACTCAGCCTACAAACCCAGTTGTACAAAAAATATAACATTTTTCATTCTGCTACAATTTTATTTAGGAGTTTTACATCAATATGTATAAGGGAGGTTGATCTTTTCTTTTCCTTTTCTGCATTATCCTTGTTGAGTTTGGGGGACAAGGTCTTCCTCAAGAAAACCAGAAAATTTCCTTTATTCTCTATGCTCTGGTACAGTTGTCCCTGCTATTTGCTGTAACTGCCTATTACATAGGATGAATTATTCCTATTTTGTACCTGAGGAGACTCAGATTCAGACCTGCCACCATTAAGCCTGATGTCCAGGTCTCTGGGAGATAAACTTCACTGAGAGGCAGTGTAGCATGGTGGTTAGTTCATTTGTGCTGCTGTAACAAAATAGCTGAGACTAAGTAATTTATAAAGAGCAGAAATTTATTTTCGTACAGTTTTGGAGGTTGGAAAGTCCAAGGTCAATGTGTTGACAAGTTCTGTGTCCGATGAAACCCTGCTCCATGGATGAAGACATCTTTAAATGGCAGAAAGAAGGGCAAAAGGGCCTAGCTAGTTCCTTCCAGTCCTTTTATAAAGACACTAATTCCATTCATGAAGGCAGAGCCCTCATGACTTAATCACCTCCCACAAGGCCCCACATCTAATGCTATCACCTTGGGATTTCAGTTCCAACATATGAGTTTATGAGAGACACACACATTCAAACCATAGCAGTGGTTAAGAATTTGGGCTAAGCCAGGCTCGGTGGCTCAGCCTGTAATCCCCTGCCTTGGGAGGCTGAGGTGAGTGGATTGCCTGAGCCTGCAGGTTCAAGACCCGCCTGGGCAGCTTGGTGAGACCTCATCTCTACAATAAATCAAAAATTAGCCGGGCGTGGTAGCGCGCGCCTGTAATTCCAGCTACTTGGAAGGCTGAGGCGGAAGGATCGCCGGAGCCCAGCAGGTCGAGGCTGCGGTGGCTGGGAGCGGCCACTGCACTCCAGTCTGGGCGACAGAGTGAGACTCCAACTCAAAATATATATATATAACTTTTCCTTTGGTTTAACAACTTGATTTATTTCAACAAAAAGTATCTGTTTCTATAGTTGTATATCTGTTTGTATAATTGTATATCTGTTTGTATAATTTGTATATCTGTTTATATAATTGTAATATGTTTAATTTAACTTTTCCTTTGGTTTAACAGCTTGATTTATTTCAACAAAAGAGTATCTGTTTGTATAATTATATCGCCTATTCCTTTAATGATTTGAAGTTACGAGGGAATGAAAATATGTTCTCCACTGACAGCCAGTGATTTTATATTGTAAGAGCAACTTATATCTACCAGTGGGTGTGTATTTGTATAGGACTTGTTCATTTCAATCTGGCTTAGGAGCAAAACAAAGACATCTATATTGATTACTTCCCAGAGTAATTTTTCCCAGTTAAACTATTATGTTTTCAATCTTTTGAACTAGGTCTTACTAATTAGGAGATACTAAAAAAAATTAATCTAGGTAAGAAATTTAAGATATGGTATTTAAATGTATTTACTTTATTTTTTTATTCCTTTGGAAATGTTAGGAGTAGCTTTTTAATGTAATTTATATTTTGATCACTAGATGGCACTAAGCACATATAGCTAAAAAATTAGCCTTGCCTCAAGCAGTTCTTTTCTGAATACTGAAGTTTGAGTCTGTAAACGTTTTTGCTTGACATACTATAAATCTTTTGATTTACGCCTCACAAAATTTTTCTTGTTTTTCTGAGTGAAATAATCTCCCATATGACTCCCTTGGGTATATATAATAAGCTCTGAGGGAGACGCAGCCTCTGAAATTGCTTTGCTGGTCACCACTCATCCGGCTGTTCTGCTCTTGGCCATCTTGCATTATTATTATATCTTTCTTAAATAATAATTATCATTAGTAGTATTAGTAGTAGTATTGGTATTAATATTAGTATTAGTATTAGTATTAGTATTGTTTCACTCTGTCACCCAAGCTGGAGTGCCTTGACCCACTGGGCTCAGGCAATCCTTCTACCTCAGCCTTCCAAGTATCTGGGACTACAGACATGCACCGCCATGCCTAGATAATTTTTTTATTTCTTCTAGAGATGAGGTCTCGCCAAGTTGCCCAAGCTGGTCTCAAACCCCTGGACTCTGACAATCCTTTCACCTTGGCCTCCCAAAGTGCTGGGAGTACAGGTGTGAACCACTGCATCTGGGCTTAAATTTTTTTTTTATAGTACCCTCTCTTCCCTGGAAAACAGAAAATATGTCTTACTTTTTTAAGGGCTATTATATAGCTTCTGGGATATTAAGACATCCCAGAGATTTATGCACAAAACTTTCAGCAGGATAAAATACAGTAAGCACTAACTTTGTTTTTCTTTTTGGTCTCCTGATGTCCAAGCATTCTCATATTGTAACATAATCCTTCTTTTGTTTTTTGTTTGTAATGACATCTTGCATTGTATTATTTTCTGAATCAAGATGCTCTAGATTGCAAATAATAAATATCCTTAATGTTTAAGCTATTATTAAGTTGAGTTATTTCACAGGACCAGAAGTTGTCCTGAGGTGAGTGGTCTTCCCAGTGGTGGGTAGGTCTTGACTTAATCAGAAACCCAGTGAGGTCATCAGGGACTTGGGTTTACAGGACAGAAGTTGTCCCGAGGTGGGTGGTCCTCCCAGTGATGGGTAGTTCATGATTTAATTAGAACCTATCGAGATCATCAGGGACTGAGGTTCACAGGACCAAAATTGTCCCAAGATTGTTGGTCCTCCCTGGGGTAGGCAGGTCATAACTTAATCACAACTCAGTGAGGTCATCAGGGACTTGGTTCCTGTTGGGCTTACGCTCTGCAATCCTTGGTGTGTCAGACTTGAGCTTCATTTGAGGATAACTGCACATGTCTCAGTTACAGTCATGGCAAAGTCCTGTAGTAGAAAGGGGACAGGAGAAATTCTTGGGAGGTTCCCTTGTCCCCATGGTGTGCACTGCTCCAGAGGTTCACAGCAGAGCCCTCTTCAGTCCCAGCACTTCCTGAACAAGTCACTTCTTAGCAGGGGCAGGAAATTCCCACAACAGGTGTGGATGGATGGAGCTTAGTTCCTGCCGTAGCCACACAGACCCACACAGAGGACAGTGGAACGACAAACAGCACCAGTGCACTCTCCAGCAGAGAAGGGGGTGGGTTTGGGCAGGCAAAAAGCAGTATTTGCCACCATTTCTGATTCTGTTTGTTTCACTTAAAGACTCTTCTGTCCTGAGGTCCTGATGTTCTTGAAATATGCCTTCCATTTCAGGTGTTTCAAGGGCAGGCCCTGGACAGAGTAACAGATGGATCCCATACATAGTTACTGCAGGGTCCAGCAGTCCACACAAGCTCCTTCCCCTATTGTTTTGTCTATGCCATGTGTCCTTTTCCCAGCAGTAAGAGAAAGTAAGAGCTTGGGTTCTCTTTATCTTCTTATTAATTTTGTCATGCTCAGAGAACAGTATTTCTAAAGGGCTTTATGAATCCAGTTGCATTTCAACCAAATCTGCAATTGTCTGCTAAGTACCCACAACTTTAAGGCACTGTGCCGAGCACTGTGGGTAAGTCTGGCCAGGATGTGTGGGGACATTAGCTGCCATCTGCTTTATGCTCAGCCTCACCCCTTGGCCTCTCTGAAGAGGCAGAGCTAGCAGGCCCTGGTCAGGGATCCAAGCCCTGCCCTCTTCCCTTTTGGCCAGTTCTTTGCTTTTCCCCCCTTAACATCTCAGCATTTCCCAGAGGCTGTTAATGGGCCCTTCTAGTGTGGGTTATTTATGAAGCAACACTGCTGTGACTCCGAGGTACCTGGGGTCCTGCTCGGCTGCTTCATGCCAAAGATATATGTGAAAACGTGCATGTGCAAATGCTTATCTCTTTCTTATCTTTATTCAGCAAATATATACTGAATGATTAAAAGAATATTTATTAAACAATTGATATTTCAAATGCAGTAATTTTTTTTCTAGTTTGAAAGTGCTGATCATATTTTCTCATGTTACCTGTTTTAACAAGTTTATCAGTTCTTGTTAAATAGCAAGTCGGTATTTTCAACTGGCATATTTGACCATCATTATGTTTTCAAGTAAAGAACAAAGTATATTCTTAAAAAGCAATTTTTCAAACCTAGTCTTTATCCTTTTTATTTTATCTATAGCTTTGAAAGAGAGTAACTTGTCTGAAAATACAGAGTCAAACAGTTTTTAAAAAGAAAAATCTCTAGCCGGGCGTGGTAGCGCGTGCCTGTAGTTCCAGCTACTTGGAAGGCTGAGGCAGAAGGATCGCCGGAGCCCAGCAGGTGGAGGCTGCGGTGGCTGGGAGCGGCCACTGCACTCCAGTCTGGGTGACAGAGTGAGACTCCAACTCAAAAAAA
>CAUYQG010048342.1:0-12602 GCA_963574415.1 Tarsius wallacei
ATTTTTTTTTTTGAATTGGAGTCTCATTCTGTTGCCTAGGCTGGAGTGCAGTGGCACACTCACAGCCACCCCAGCGTTGACCTGCTGGGACCTGGTAATCCTTCTGCCTCGGCCTTCCAAGTAGCTGGAACTACAGACACACACTGCGACACCGGCTAATTTTTGATTTTTTTAGTGGAGAGAGAGGTCTCGCCGAGTTGCCTGGGCTGGTCTCGAACCCGTGGGCTCAGGCAATCCACGGGCCTCGGCCTCCCAAAGTGCTGGCATCCCAGCACTGAGCCTCCGAGCCCGGCCCGGATTGCTGTTTTTCTAGATCTGTATCCTGAAAGACCCTGGCTGTCATGTTTCCCTTTTAATCGCTGTTGTCCTGAACACAGTGCCTTGCACATAAAGTCTGCTTTCTTTCTGCACATGTGTGAGTATCTGTTGTTGTTTATTTATATTTCCCTCTTTTTGATGCATAGCGTGTAACCAAATACGCAGCAAAAACCTGTCTTCCTCCCAGACATTTTTAGGTTGACAAGGGACATCATTGTTCGCGTCTGGTATCTTTCCATGTGTAGTTTCTGATAGGTTGATCGTTGGTAGTCCTTTTTGTTTTGCTTTTTTATGGACGTTTTCTCAATTCATCGCAGCATGGAGTCTATGCGTCCTTGAAAAATAAATAAAGCAGAGAAGTCCGCGCCGGGGGTAGATGTTTGAGTCTGGCCTGCTGGTTTGTGTCTATGGCCTCTCCTTCCTCTGTGATAACTGGGAGTGTGTGAGCAGTTGTGGAGGCCATATGGTTTCATAGGCCTGTGCCAAGGAAAAGACTTGAGAATTTCATTAGCAACCCCAAGGTACTTCGGCTGTTTTGAGAGGATACATGATAGTTTTCCAGTTCTCCGAACAAGAGCTTTTGTCTTATACTAAAGTTTCTTATAGGCCTTGAGAACAATAGTGCCTCTATCAGCGCTTTCCAGAGTGGCATCTTTGGGATAGTAATAGGTAGAACACACTCACTGGGTTTCATTTCTGCAGGGCTTCTCAGGCCTTTCACACTGTGAATCTCTTAGAAGGAAGTGTATTATGTAGGATTCCTTGGGCTCATTTGACCAAAGGCTTTCCTTGTGTTTGGAATACTCGCCTCCACCCACCCCATGCACAAGTCTCACCTCATACTTCCCTGCCTCCCAGCCTTAGGTTTGATTCCCTATTGTAAATTATCAGCCCTCTGTACTTGAGCGTATTTCTTTTGTTTTTGCTTTTTTTGCTGTTCGTTTTTTTTGAGTTGGAGTCTCACTTCGTCGCCCAGGCCAGAGTGCAGTGGCACGCTCACGGCCACCCCACCATCGACCTGCTGGTCTCCGGAGATCTTTCTGCCTCAGCCTTCCAAGGAGCCAGAGCTACAGGTGCACCCTATCCTGCCTGGCTAATTTTTTGATTTTTATTGTAGAGACGAGGTTTCACCATGTTGCCCAGGCTGGTCTCAAACCCCGAGGCTCAGGCAATCTTCTCGCCTCGGCCTCCCAAAGTGCTGGGATTACAGGCTTCAGCCACCATGCCCAGCCAGGCATTTTTCACTATGGTAAGTAAGTATGTGGCCTAGTAATGATCTCACATAAGCTTATCTCCTTTGGATCTTAAGCTCTCTGGAGAAGTCAGGAAGCGGGTCTGCTTTGTTCCCTTCCTCTGGTATTCTCAGCATTTCTTTTCCTTTTTTCTTTTTTTTTTTTTTTTTGAGTCAGAGTCTCACTCTGTTGCCCAGGCTGGAGTGCAGTGGCACTCACGGCCACCACAGCCTCAGTCTGCCGGACTGTGCTTAGGTGATCCTTCCACCTCAGCCTTCCAAGTAGCTGGAGCTAAAGGCTTGCACCACCACGCCCAGCTAAGTTTTTGATTTATTGTAGAGATGAGGTTTTTGCCAAGTTGCCCAGGCTGGTCTCAAACCCCTGGGCTCAGGCAGTCCTCTGTCTCCGCCTCCCAAAGTGCTGGGATGACAGGTGTGAGCCACCATGCCTGACGGTACTTCATTTCCCAGGACAGATAGCTAGAACACTGTAGATCTTCATAATCCTAGTCCACTTGCTTCATGTATCCAGCTTGCTTAAAGATGAGGCTCGGTGCTTGAAAGAGCTTGTCTCAGTGGCACACAGAGCATCAGCCAGGATCAGAACCTTAATTTCCCTATACCTATTTCAAGGCCCGTTTCCCACCAGGCCCATCTGCACCCCTTTCTAATGTTGTTAAATAAATAGGAACCAGTGTTTCGGAGTGCTGGGGGAGGGGAGAAATCAGATGGTCTTTTGCACCGCTAATTAACACAGGCAGAACAAAAGGCCCAGTCTGGTTTTCAAGTTCAAGTTTGGCTCATATGTGGTCCCTCAGTGAAGATTATGATCTTGAATCAATTAAAAACAAATGTTAAAGAGTCATAATGAGGTAGAAAGGGAGTTCAGGGCTCTGGTTTTTAAACACTCAGAGGAAACAGATTTCTCTTTAAAGCCGACAGTCCACCCTCTCCTCTACCTGGCCAGTCCTTCTTTTGAGCTTCTGTGTTCCATCATTATGGTTGCTGTCCCTTTTTACTTAAGTTAGTAAAGTGGGTAGATATGTACGCGTGGTCTCATGTCACCGAGCCGTCAGCTCTGCTGAACAAGGAAAACAGGACATTGAGAAGTTTAGCCAAATCCACTAAGCCAAAGGGAATCGCACACTCGGCAGAATACCCTCTTCCTCAGGAATGCCCAGTGCGGCCTGCCACCCCAGCACACCCTGCCGCCTGGGCCCGATCCGCTTCCTCTTCCTTCAGTGAGCTCGAGGCGTGGGTTCGGGGAAGGAGCACACAGAATCCCCCTGTGTTCTCCTCCCCCCGGCCGAGATCCCAGTACATTCTTGACCAGGCCAGACCAGACGTGGGGAGCTCTGGGGCGGGTTTACGCACTAAATGGGACTCTATGTATATGCCAAATTAAGTCTGCAGGCAGTCTTTACGAGCATAGTAACCGTTTCACAGACGTAAAGAAGCTCAAGAGTCCTGTGTATGTTTGTCGCCTCACTCCCTCCAAAGTTTCCATGAGCACATTTCCAGGGCCCTCGATGCGGAAATTTCATTCCTCTGCTCTCCCCAGCTTTCCTCTTTCTTCACCGTCTCACAGTTTGCATCATCGTAGTCGGCGTTTGTGCGCGCGTGCAGGAATGTGCATCCCGAGTAGTTCTCGATGGGGGCGGTTTTGTCCCCCACCCCCAGGAGACATTTGGCAACGTCTGGAGATGTTTTTGGTGGTTGGAATTGGGTGAGGGGAGAGGGATCACGTGACTAGCATCTAGTAGGTAGAGGTCAGGGATGCTGCCTACATCTTACGATGCACAGGATAGCTCATTTGGGGTAGAGTTACCTGGTCCCAAATGCCCACAAGCTGAGGTTGAGAAATTGGTGTGTATACACATGTATTAGATACATACAGAAATACAAACACACACACACACACACACACACACACACATATATACACATACATAAATTTTTTTTTTTTGAGTTGGAGTCTTACTTCGTCACCTAGACTGGAGTGCAGTGGCACACTCACGGCCACCGCAGCCTCGACCTGCTGGGCTCCAGCGATCCTTCTGCCTCAGCCTTCCAAGTGGCTGGAACTACAGGCATGCCCTACCATGCCCAGCTACTTTTTTTTTTTTTTTTTTTTAATTTATTGTAAGACAAGGTCTCACCAAGTTGCCTGGGCAGGTCTCAAATCCGCAGGCTCAGGCAGTCCACTTGCCTCAGCCTCCCAAAGTGCTGGGATGACAGGCTGAGCCACCAAGCCCAGCCTATACAGCATGTATTTATTTACAGTTGCTGTTTGAATTGTAGTTCTGGTTGAGGAAACTGAGGTCTAGAGAAGTGAAGAGTTCCTACCTTCACAAAGCTAGTGAGAAGCATAGCAGGGCTGGGACCGGCTTCTTGTCTCCTGAGCAATACTTTTCTTCACAGTGTAACAATTTCATTCTTTGAGTGTTCCCCTCCCAGAGGAGTCTTCGTATGAATACACTACTTCTTTAATCCTCAGAACAACCTGCAGGTGGGGGCAGGTTATTCCTGCTTTCCTCAAGAGTCAGGGCTCAGAGAGGTCAAGATCCCTTGCCTGAGGCCACTCAGCAACCCGGGAGCCAGGAACTGGCTTAGAAAAACCCAGATATACCCAGCCCCTGCCATGTGATACTGCCTCCCCTGGGGCCATGCTGACAACTGTGTGGGCCTCAGAGCCGAGGTCTACCCAGCGAAGATGCTGCACTAGAGACCATGAGGTTCCTTCCAGGAGTTGCTCCCAAGGCTTCCATTTGGAAATGGCCTCTAACGTCTGAACTTCGTCAGAATGAGGCTTGAGCTGTAGAACCCACAGGGTTTTGGGTCAGCTGAGGGGGCCTCTGGGTGAAGAGCAGGAACGCTGGTAGGTCCTCAGCCTCCCTGAACCCAGGAGAAGGCCCGTGGGGCAGGGTGGGAGGGTCCCGGTCCCTCACCGGCTTTCCTGCCTTCCCGTCCTCTCCCTCCTTCCCTGCTCAGGGGAGGTCTTGGGGTTAGTGGGAAGTGAGGGGCAATGAGTGGCAGTCATTCATCGTTTGTGCAGACAGTGGGCATGGCTTTCAGAGGTGCCTTCTGAGGTGGAGAGGGCCTGGGCACTCAGAAGGCCGCATGCAGGACACAGGAAAGCAGGTATTCCCTGGCAAGGAGGGGGAGGGTGCAGACTTGCTCCTAGGAAGGTGCGCTTGCCTTACTCCCTGTTATAGAAGAAAGACCAGCCTCACGTGGCAAAAGGTCACATGAGTGGGCAGAAGGTGGGGCGAGGGCCAGGACTGCTGGCGGGAAGAGACCCCTCAGCCTAGTCCAGGACTCCCGCTCTGGCTCCTGCAGCTAATGCCCCAGAACCAGCTGGTAAGCGACTTTATTTCGCTTCTTGTTTCCATTGGCACAGCACTTTGGAAGGCCCCTTCTGCAGCCCTGTCTGCTTTTGGGTCTGGTGTCAAGGAGACCATGAACATGACTATGCGTGAAGCTGAAGTCCGACCAGCGCTTGGAGGTCCAAACTCCCATGGGCTGTTATGAGATTTTGTCGTGGGGGGACATGAGCTGGTTTAAAAATAATTTCTGACCAAACTTTTTGGGTAGAAAGGAAGCCCACATTCGGCTGGGCACAATGTCTCACGCCTGTAATCCCAGCGCTTTGGGAGGCCGAGGTGGGAGAATCCAGCCTAGGCAACATAGTGAGACCTCATCTCTCCAAGAAATAAAAATAAGTAAATAAATAAAAATAAGCCGGGCATGATGGCACATGCCTGTAGTCCCAGTTACTCAGGAGGCCGAGGCAGAAGGATTGCCAGAGACTAGGAGGTTGAGGCTATGGTGAGTCGTGATTGTGCTACTGCACTCCAGCCTGGGTGACAGAGTGAGACTCCAACTCAAAAGAAAAAAAAGGAAAAAAGCCCACATTCAAGTCCTAAGAAAAATCATCATGTTTGAATTACCAAAATTGCTCTAGCTTAGGCTAGATTTGTTTTTAAGGGGGGGGAGGGGAAGGAGAGCGTGCTAAAGTTTCTCGTCTCTTTTGGAAAAAAATGATGGGGTTTTCTATTATGGAGGTATCTTTCATCCACAGGTCCTGCTTTAAGACAATGTTATTATTTCTCCCTGTAAGTGGATAATTGAGCAACACAGCATGCTAATTTTGCCTCTCAATCAGGCCTGGGGCAAAGTCTGGCCCTCGAGGTGGTCCAGACCCAGTGGCCGCACTCATCTGCCAGAGGGCCTTCTGGTACCATGATGGGCCTGAACCCCTCCTCCCCCGCGCTTTCTGTCTTTCCTTTGAAGGTTGCGTTCCATCCCAACAAAGATCTCTGTCACCAAGAATGTGTCTTTAAATCTGCCTGCACTTCCATCTCTGGCACAAATTGTCTTCCCTCGGGCAAGTTGCGTCTCCAAGTTGGCTGCCAGGATGTCGAAGCACAATCAGCCTTTGTGGCAGAGGCGGGCTCTGCATCTCCTGGAAGGTGGGGTTCCGCCTTATATCAATAAATAGCAGCAGGCTCCAGCTTCAGGAAGAGGGGATTCCTGGAACGAGAGACTGGTGCTCGACAGGAAACGCTTCCTGGTGTTCCTGCAGCATCTACAGCTTCTTCCAGCCCAGCCAGCCTTTCCTAGGCTTCCCAGGCCACCCCAGAGCCTGGGTTCTCCTCCTGGTGCTGCCCTGATTCCCCAGGCTCCCCGGGCAGACCACTTATCACCCTGGGAACCCGGCCTCCACCCGTCCTCCTGTTCCACCGCAGCCTCCGCAGGTCTGGCCGTTGGTTGCTCAGGGTCCGGTTAGGTGGACACCCATCCCTCTGGCTTGTCTTCAGTCCTTACATTGTGGCTGTTGTCTGCATGCCCAATGATCTCTTCTTTGGAAAGAACCAGGAAGGGCACATATTGGTTGCCCACACTTGGGAATATCTGAGTGGGGTGAGAAGGGAGACAGGTTTGGACTTCCCCCTGCTTTCCGTCTCAGTGCCTGCCCTCTGTCCTGCTTAGGGTCTAGGCCCTTGGCCTGAGAGGGAGATGCAAGAAATTTAAGATCACACTCAGGCTTGCTTGGCCCAGGGCCCTGGGAAGCCTGAATCAAGTGTGGCTTAGGGAGATGGTGCACCATCGGGCTTTTCGGTAAGCTCCCTCGTGGCAGGCCTGGTCTGATGTCCTGCGTCCTTGCCAGTTTCCTTCGCCGCCTCACCAGTTCCTCTTGGCCCGCCTTCTTCTGCTATGTAGGGGCCCGGCTTCCTCCCCAAGCGTCTCTGTGGCTGCCATTGTCTGGCAGACAACGTTGCTCTGACAGACGGCCACCTGGCGGTTCTTTGGGGCTCAGAGCTGCCAGCCCGAGGGGAGCAGTGCTGACTCTTGGGGGCTCACCTTGCTGGGTCTCCACAGACGTCCTAGGGGACATGGTCACATGGGAGGAGGTGGCACCAGGTCCCATCTTAGCCGGGGCTTTCCTCCCTCTACCAAAAGGCTTTTTTCTCCTTTCAAAAAATTTAAAAATGAACACTCAGAAAAAGTGAGTTTTTTGATGAGGTTTCTAGATCCATGTAACCACCACTACAGCCCCCCATTCCTGAAAAAACCCCTGTGCTGCCCCTTGGGGTCACGCCTCTCACCCCTCCGCCCTCAGCAACCGCTGCTCTGTTCACCAACACCCTACCCAAAGGTTTGTTGGCCATGTTGTGTGCGTCTTCTGAGAAATGTCCTTGGTACCTGTTGGGGCAGGATAAAGACATGAAAGTCACCTCTGCTCTCCGGAAAGCCTCCGTCTTCCTTTTCCCTCTACTCTGACCACCCACCCTGCTCAGCTCTGTCATTGACCGCAGCAGGCCGGCCCCTCCTTCAGACAGACCAGCCACTCGCCCGTCACCTTCTGTCTGCCCCAGTGACCTTGTCTGCAGTATGCAATATTCTAAATCTGTTCCATCCTTGTATGCAGAGGGCTTCTCTGAGCCCATTGCTTCCAAGTTGTGTTACGGGAAGAAGCGGCATGTTGATGTTTAAGGGAATGCCTTCCACAGTCATCTCCCTAAGCTGGAGATTACCCCAGGGGGAGGGATGAATTGGACCAAGGGCACAGGAAACTTGACAATTTATTTTTGAAGTCTCGGCACGACAGCGGATCTTTCGCTGTCCTGTTTCATCGGTGTAAGACAAGGGGCAGCCGTTGGGTCTGTCGGTCACCCCTGCCTGTGTGAGAGAATCAGGACCTTGGTCCATTGGCCCATGGGTGTGTATATGCCCCAGTGGGCTGGCTTCTGGGAATATGCCAGCATCCCTAGAGCGAAGGGTTTACTGTCCGCCTTGTCCTCAGAAAAATCCTGATTGCTGTAACAGCTTCAACTCATGGACCAGGTTGTTCTCGTTTAATTGTCTTGACTTCAGAGTCTCCAGGATAACTTGCTGTTGCCCATTCCACAGTCAAATTTCAGATTAACCGGTGGCTTGAAGACATGAATGACCTTAGGATACTTTTAAAGGTAAATAAAGTTTATTTTATTTATTTATTTATTTACTTATTGAATTGGAGTCTCACTCTGTCACCCAGACTGGAGTGCAGCGGCACACTCACGGCCACCGCAGCCTCAACCTGCTGGGCTCAGGCAATCCTTCCGTCTCAGCCTTCCAAGTAGCTGGAACTACAGGTGTGCGCTACCACGCCCGGTTAATTTTTGATTTATTGTAGAGACGAGGTCTCGCCAAGTTGCCCGGTAGGTCTCGAACCCGCAGGCTCAGGCAATCCACTCGCCTTGGCCTCCCAAAGTGCTGGGATGACAGGCTGAGCCACCGAGCCCGGCCAATAATGTTTATAAAGTGTGATTTGCTTTCTTGGTTTTCGGCACCAGGACTTGATGTGATCTGTTTTTGCTAGAGGGGAACAGAAGTCAGTCTGAAAGCTGGTTTTTTCTATGGAGGAGAGAAGCTGGGTTCTGAGCTGTGAGCAGTGGGAGGTGCCCTGGCGCCAGCGGGGCCGGTTTTTTCCCCTGGAGCTCAAATCCGTCCTGCTGAGGACTTCCCCTGCTCCTGGGATGGGAAGGGTTGGCTTCAGGGGAAGGGATGGCTTTCTGCTGGCAAAAGATGAATACGCTCCTGTGGAGTGGGTCTGGGGAGCGGCTGACACGTGAAGCACATGGTGCATAGAAGTGCCTGTTTGTACCTTTGTGTAGGTTTTGTCTGTGGTGAAAGGGCGAGATTGATTTTCCATGTTGTGGATTGAGGAATTGTGGTGATTAACTCATGGCGGGCATGCACTCTGGGGGCATCCACTTGGCCAGGTTGATGCCAGGACCCTGACCTGAAGGCAGAAGCCAGGGCTGGAAGGGAGGGGCTGGGCCTGGCTGGATCCTTGGAGGGAGAGCTCAGAGGCTTGTGGTGGTCAACTGGAGCCAAGTGTAGGAGCCAGGGGACAGTTGCACACGGGAGGCGAGAATCTGAGAGTCTGATTAGGCAGGCCTAGCAAGGTGAGCCTGGCGTTGGGCCACATGCCTGGTGGTCTGCCCTCAGAAAAGAGGATTGGAGATCAAAACCCTGAGGTCCCCCAAAGGTTGAGCATTCGTGGCCCTCAGAATTCCCTGGGGCCTATTTTTGGTTTTTTTTTTGAAAATGTATGTGCCTGACATCTGTGTTGGGGCCCTGGAATATTAAGAGCTCCTTTTAATTTGTTTGTTTGTTTATTTATTATTTAAAAATTAAAAAAAAAAATGTGGTATACAACTCAGGGTTAGGTATACAAATGTTCGTTATGCTGGTAACCTTGTTGATGAGGTGAACCCCCCCTGCCCTGGAAGTTTTCCACTAACAATCCCGTCCCCGCCCTCCCCTGGCAGTTTCCCATTACTGCCAATCCCCTTTTTTTTTTTTTTGAGTTGGAGTCTCGCTGTGTCACCCAGCCTAAGTGCAGTGGCACGCTCACGGCCACCCCAGCGTCGACCTGCTGGACTGCGGCGATCCTTCCACCTCAGCCTTCCAACTAGCTAGACCTACAGGTGTGCACTACCACGCCCAGCTAATTTTTTGATGTATTATAGAGATGAGGTCTCGCCAAGTTGCCTGGGTTGGTCTCGAACCCGCGGACTCAGGCGTCCACTCGCCTCAGTCTCCCAAAGTGCTGGGATTACAGGCTGAGCCACCAAGCCTGGCCGCCAAGCCCTTTCTTATAGTATTACAATAGCTGTTTAAGGTCCACTTAGGAGTGAGAACATGTGATACTTGGTTCTTTGTTACTGTGATAGATCACTCAGTATGATAGCCTCTAAGTCCATCCAAGTTGCTATGAAGTTTATAATTTTGTCCTTTTTTTTTTTTGAGTTGGAGTCTCACTCTGTTGCCCAGACTGGAGTGCAGTGGCAAACTCCTGGACACCGCAGCCTCGACCTGCTGGGCTCTGGTGATCCTTCCACCTCAGCCTTCCAAGTAGCTGGAACTACAGGCGTGCACTACCACGCCCGGCTAATTTTTTTGATTTATTGTAGAGATGAGGTCTCACCAAGTTGCCCAGGAGGGTCTCGAACCCACAGGCTCAGGCAATTTACTCACCTTGGCCTCCTAAAGGATGGGATTAAAGGCTGAGCCACCGAGCCCGGCTAATTTTGTCCTTCTTTATGGCTGTGTAATATTCCATCATGTGTATGTATCACATTTTTTTATCCAATCCTCTTTCGATGGGCAGCACGGTTGGTTTCCTGTTTGTGCTATTGTGAATAATGCTGTAGTAAACATGCACGTGGAGATGTCTTTTTCATAGAGTGATTTGAGTTCTTCCGGGTATATTCCCAGTTAGGGGGGTTGCGGGGTCATATGGAAGGTTGATTTTTAGATCTTTTAGGAATTGCCACACTGTTTTCCACAGAGGCTGTACTAGTTTCACTCCCACCAACAGTGTAGAAGTGTTCCCTTTTCGCCACATCCTCTCCAGCATGTTATTTTTTGAGCTATTGATGATGGCCATCCTGACTGGAGTTAGGTGGTATCTCAGAGTGGTTTTAATTTGCATTTCTTGATGACTAGTGAGGATTTTTTCATTTGTCTGTTGGCTGCTTGTATGTCTTCTTTTGAGAAGTGTCTATTCATGTCCTTTGTCCATTTTGTAATGGAACTGTTTGTTTTTTTCTTTTTGGCACATTTGAGTTCCTTGTAGATCCTAAATGTTAGGCCTTTGTCAGATATACAGTTGGCAAATATTTTTTCTCAGTCTGTGGGCTGTCTCCCTGCTCTCTCAGTGGTTTCTTTGGCTTTGCAGAAGCTTGTTAGTTTGATGAGGTCCCACTTATCTCTTATGGCATGGGCACTTGGGGTTTTGATCAGGAATTGGTTGCCAGTTCCAATTTCTATAAGGCCATCTCTTGCATTTTCTAAGATTCTTATAGTTTGAGGTTTTACGTTTAGGTCTTTGATCCATTTAGAGTTGACTTTTGTGTATTGTGGTAGGTAGGGGTCCTGTCTCAATCTTCTGTTTGTGGTCAGCCAGTTTTCCCAGCACCATTTACTGAATAGGTTCTCCTCTCCCCACTGGTTGATGGTGAAGGCTTTTGTCAAAGATCAGTTGGTTGAGAGGTTGATGTTTACAGATGACATGATTCCTTCTATACCTTGAAAACCCAACAGAATCTGTCAAAAACCTCCTTGCACTAATAAAGGACTTTGGCAAAGTCTCAGGGTATAAAATAAATGTGCAAAAGTCACATTCCTATACACCAATAATAAAAAAAAAAACAGAAACTTAAACAAAAAGCACAATCCCATTTGCAATAGCCACACAAAAAAATGATATACCTTGGCATCTTCCTAACCAGGGACGTGAAAGAACTTTACAATGAAAACTACAAAACACTTGCTCAAAGAAATCAAAGATGACACAAACAAATGGAAAAATATTCCATGCTCATGGATTGGAAGAATCAACATTATTAAGATGTCCATCCTACCCAAGGCAATCTACAGATTTAATGCAATACCCATTAAATTACCAGCAGCATTCTTCTCAGTCCTGGAAATGACAATACAGGAATTTATATGGAAACGTAAATGACCACAAATAGCCAAAACAATCCTCAGGAGAAAAAAAAAAAAAGCAGGAGGCATCACAGTCCCAGACTTTAAGCTTTATTATAATGCTACAATAACCAAAACAGCCTGGTATTGATACAAGAACAAGCATATTTACCAATGGAACAGGATAGAGATTCCAGAAACAAAATATCAATTTCTCAACCAACTCATCTTTGACAAAGCCTCCACCATCAACCACTGGGGAAAGGAAAACCTATTCAGCAAATGGTGCTGGGAAAACTGACTGACCACATGCAGAAGATTAAAACAAGACCCCTACCTATTCCCATACACAAAAATCAACTCTAAATGGATCAAAGACCTAAATGTCAAACCTCAATCTATAAGATCCTTAGAAAATGCAGAAGACAACCTTTTGGAAATGGATGACAACTTGAACTGGCAACCAATTCCTGATCAAAATCCCAAGTGCCCATGCCATAAGAGATAAGATAGACAAGTGGGACCTCATCAAACTGACAAGCTTCTACAAAGCCAAAGAAACTATCAAGAGTGGGGAGACAGCCCACAGACTGGGAAAAAGGATTTGCTAACTGTATATCTGACAAAGGCCTAACATCTAGGATCAACAAGGGACTCAAATATGCTGAAAAAAAAAACCAAACAGCCCCATTAAAAAGTGTGCAAAAGATATAGATGCTTCTCAAAAGAAGACATACCAGTCTTCTTTTGATGCAGGAAAAAATGCTCAGCCCCACTAGTCATCAAAGAAATGCAAAAACCACACTGAGATACCACCTAACTCCAGCCAGGATGGCCATCATCAATATCTCAAAAAACAACAGTTACTGAAAAGGATGCAGCGAAAAAGGGAACACTTTTACACTGCTGGTGGTAATGTAAACTAGTACAACCTCTGTGGAAAACAGTGTGGCGATTCCTACATGATCTAAAAATCGACCTCCCATACGACCCTGCAATCCCCCTATTAAGAATATACCTGGGATTGCGGTCAAGATGGCGGCAACACAGGCGGAACTGTGAGATTCTC